>REGO01001084.1:161250-221382 GCA_010120015.1 Rhombomys opimus | reverse complement strand
ACAATTGAATACTAGCCAGGATTTACAAACAAGGAAATTATGAAATTCGCAGGCAAATGGTGGGAAGCAGAAATCAGCCATGAGTTTTAATGTGGCCACCGACAATGGCAGAAGAGAAAAATTTTTTGCTTAACTTTTTTTACTTCCAATCCTTTTCTTATCTTTAATGTTTCTAACTGTGGGATCACCATAAGGGTTAAAGCTGATATATTTAAAATACTTTTAGTGTTGAGCATAGATCAAGTCCCAATATTGGCCCAAATCATTTAATAAAATAAAAATTTCTGTCATACCTATTATTTCTGAGAATGTAATCTTAACATCTCCTAGCAGGTGCTTCCAGTGCTAACATGGTGCTGGGAACTGACACAAAAATGTGTAAAGCCTGTCACAGCCTAGGGGCGTGGCAGATAGAAACATTCAGATGAAGTCACATGAGGAGCAGAACTGAACAAAATCTTCCATGTTAGAGACAGAGGCTGAAGTGTGAACAATGTAAGCGTTCCCCTGGGACTGAACTACAGGCGGAGGAGGTTCTTACTCTATATCCTCATCTGAACATCCTTCAGCTTTTAGTCCCTATAAATCCCCATCAGTTAATGAGTCATGGTTCCAGCCTCCTAGACTCCAACTTCTGACAAGTAGCAACTCACTCCGAGATGGCTTATTCTTTTTCTTCCTGCCCTCCTTCCCTCCTTCTCTCCATTATCTTTGTATATGTGTATGTGTGTATGTCTGTATAGTGTGTGTATGTACCTGAAGAGTCCAGAAAAGGACATCAGATCCCCTGTAGTTAGAGTTACAGGCACTTATGAGTTGTCTTCTGTGGGCACTTGAGTCTCAAGTCCAGTCCTCAGGATTGTATAGCAAGTGCTCGTAACGACTGAGCCATCTTTCTGGCCCCAGTTTCTTCTTTCATTCTGCCTACATCAAGGCATCTGTGCAGATAAACCAAGAATCCACAGTTACCAAATTCATGAGCTTCTAAGTATAAAGTTACTTTTGAACCCCAAATCACTATTTTTTAGTGTGTATGTGTGTATGTACGTATGTTTGTATGTATGCATGCATGCATGTATGTGACAATAGAAGCCAGAAGAGGGCATTGAGTCCCCTGGAACTGAAGCTATAGGTGGTTTTGAGTTGGTTGATATGAGTGTTAGGAGCTGAACTTGGTCCTCTGTAAAAAAGCAGCAAGTGTTCTTATTCTCTAAGCCACCTCTCAGCATCAAGAATCGTTACCTATGCATCATAAGTGTTTTTGTGCGGCAGATGAATATTTAGCTCAATATCTTGTGCTGACTGTACAAGTGAACTTCTGCTGAGCTATGTGGTCAACCGCCTTCAACCATAGACTCTTACGTGTACAAAATCAGCCAGTTCATATGCCTCATGGGCAGCCTCATTGAGTGTGTATGTTTTACTTGGTGTGTGCTAGCTTTGTAGTCATTGCCATAAAATGTCATGGGGGAATTGAAATATTATTCCCTTAAGAGTTCTAGTCTTAAAAAAATCCACTCGGGAGGAGGGAGGGGCTTATGGAAGGATACAAAGTGAATAAAGTGTAATTAATAAAAAAATAAATTCTAGAATCAAACAAACAAACAAACAAAAAAATCTACTCTTTCAAAACTGATAGAAAATTGGTTCTTATACCAGTGCTGGGTAAAAACTAAGTTCTATCTCATGCAGCATTTACTTCAAGAAAGAATCCTTCCTTGCAGTTTTCCGACTTTGCTGCCTAAATAATCTTTTGGGATTTGGAAGTATGGGACACTCGCTCAAATAATAACACTCCCAAGTTTAAGCCTATCTGCAAACTCAGCTCAGAACTCCAAGCAGCACTGTCTACCATGCGGCTCCCATTCCAGAAGCATCCTTCTATTTACAGAGACGCCACCTTTCCCAAGTCCTCCACTGCCTAAGCTGCATCTGTCATCACATTCCAGGCAATCTTTTTTCTTTTCCCAGATGCTAAGGGCAAATCCAGCAGCCTAGTGTTTTTCAACATTGTTACCCACCGTGATTGGCCCTTTCTTGCTCTGCTTATCTGGTAACATGTGTCTTGTTTTTTTGGAAAGGCAGCAGATGTTTGTGTAGCCCTCTCATCCAGATCTGGGCTGTGTGCAGCAAACATTTTCATAAATAAAGTAAGCAAGGTATTCTAAAAAAAATTATTACCTTTAACAAAGATTTTTATTTGTTAGGATGAATGTGATGCGCCAAACAGCTATAAGTGTTCCTGACTTTGCACATGTTAAAGTAAAACCCTGGCTTGGCCAATTCTATGTTAAGGAAAAACACAAGGCATACCTGTTGGATTTATCTTTTGACAGAGAAATTACACAACAGTTTTTCTTTATTTTTTCGTGCATGGTATGTTCAGAGTGTGAGTGTAAGCACATGTGTGCTATAGTATGCCTGTAGAGGTGGAGGGTAGCCTCAGGTGTAGACCCTTGCCTCCATCCTTGAGACCGTGTCTCCCTTGTCTTGTGTTA
Source organism: Rhombomys opimus (assembly GCA_010120015.1). NCBI lineage: Eukaryota > Metazoa > Chordata > Mammalia > Rodentia > Muridae > Rhombomys > Rhombomys opimus. The sequence continues at coordinate 218,884 of REGO01001084.1, read as the reverse complement.
ACACCAGGCTAGCTCACACACAGTCTTCCATGGATTCTTCTGTCTCCTCCAGTCTTGCCACAGGACCACTGGGATCTAAGATGCAAGCTGCTGTGTGAGGCTAGTATGTGGGTCCTGGAGACTTGAACTTACATCCTCATACGTACACAGCAAGTGAATCATCACCCCAGGCCGAAATCATTTCTAAATTGAAATTAGCACTGATGCTGTTAAGATTTCACTATTTAAAGGTTAGCATCCATCTCCACTGATTGAGGTAGCTGAGGAGCTGCGACCTGCAAACATCAAATAGCAAGAGCACGGTGTGGTGTGCCACCGTTAGCCACTGCCAATGAAACAGAAATTTCATTAAAACAGACCCTTTGTGGTTTGTGTGCCAGGGGTGAGTTATATCCTGATTTTGATTTTATACCCCCTTGAATGTGGTGGAAGAGAGCTGATCTGCTGGCTCTGTGATGGGGACATTTCTGTGTACAAGAAGCAGAGGGGCATATGCTGGCAGCAGCGGTGACTTACGCTGATGCACGGTTGCACAGCCAGCACAGTGCTCTTACCTGATTGTATGCAGAGAGAATGTTGGTGAGACAGCATGACCCAGCTCGCCATGCCACTCACCTGACTCTGGCACTGTGGTGTCAAGGGGGACATATATTCACTTAGTGTGTTAGTTAGGTTATTCATAACAGTGACCTTAATGCCTGACGCGATGGCTTGAAGGGAGCAATTGCTTATTTTGCTCCTGTTGCAGGTGTCAGTCCATCCTGATATAGTGTGGTGAAGAGTTAGGAAGCAGTGAATGGAGAGAGAGAGTGTGGTGATGGGGAAGATACAGGCCCAGGGCATGTCTCTAGCAATCACTCTCTCCAACTAGTCACCACCCACTGCTTCTCATCACCTTTCGACAACCATCTTACAAACCTACCAAGGTTCACAAGGATTGAGCCACTTCCTGGTCAGCGTCTTCAGGACTGGCGCAATTCTCCAAAGTCCGCTAGCATGCAACCAAACACAATACACGAGGCAGTGAGAGACATTTTCTATTCAAACCATAACTCTGGGGCTGCAGAGATGCTTTGGGGGTTAAGAGAGATTGCTTTGCAATCATGAGCAGCAGAGTTCAGATCCCATCACTCATGTAACCTGCTGAGTGTCTCACAGATACCTGCAATTTTGGCTATGAAGAATCCAATATTGTCTTTTGACCCCATTGTGCACAGAGGCATTCATCTCTGCACACACATATCCACACAACACACCCATATATAAATAAAAGGAATATGAAAACATAACCCTCACCATGGCAACTCATTATCTGGTATTTGGTGAAATCTTGCCCACTTATTGTATTACTGCCTCTCTGGATCCGAGCGTGCACTTAAAGCATAGGCTTGGAGAAAGGCCCAGGTTTGGCCATACATCAGCTCTTCCACCAAGAACACTGTGGAAAAAAAAAAGAACACTGTGGAAGTTTAAGAAAATGTGTGCAGATATGAGCAACGAGGGAGTAAAGAGAAAATGACTGCTGAGGCCTTGACAAAGCCCATGCTCTCAGAGGGACTAAATTATATTACCGTTTCATTTCCTTTATTGATGAGCAATGTGGATGTTATCATTCTGAAGAGGCAATAAAACGGAACCCAAGAGTAAACCTGGCAGACCCCAGCCCATAGTGCACTTTGTGTGAGTTACCTTTAGACACCCAGTGTCCTGACAGTTGACACAAAAAGTGACCCTTGTGTAGACTGCAGAGGTCAAGGAAGGTTTTTATGCACACCTGTTTTTCATGTGTGTATAGCTGCACATGCATGTGCCAGTGTGTTTTGACATGTGTGCACACTTATGTGGCGTCTAGGGAACAGTCTCAGTTGTTGTTCTTCAGGAAGTCATCCACCTGGTCTTCCTCCCTCCCTCCCTTCCTTCCTTCCTTCCTTCCTTCCTTCCTTCCTTCCTTCCTTCCTTCCTTCCTTCCTTCCTTCCTTCCTTCCTTCCTCCTTTCTTTCTTTCTTTCTTTCTTTCTTTCTTTCTTTCTTTCTTTCTTTCTTTCTTTCTTTCTTTCTTTCTTTCTCCCTTCCCTTTCACATAATTTCTATTTTATTTATCCCTGGTGTTTTTTTCTGCTGTCTGATGAGGCAAACTCACTACATGAGTTTTGGTGGAGTCTCTCTCAGGCAGTGCTTGTGGGTGTAAGTCATAGTGAAGATGTTCTGTCCAGATGGCTACACCATATTTATTGATTCCTGACTACATTGCTAAAGACAGCACAACTCATTCAGCTTTACATGGTCCTTGGATAGCACATAAGCATGGAAAGCACTGAAGACACTACCTTTGGAAATAGTCTAGCTAGCAGCAGCCTCACAATGTTCTTACAATGTTCTGAATGACAACCTCTTTTTATTTATTTATTTATTTATTTATTTTTAGTTCAGGAGTATAACTATTTTTTTTACATTAATTACATTTTGTTCGCTTTGTATCCCAGCTGTAGCCCCCTGTCTCATTACCTCCCAATCACGCCCTTCCCCCCTCATCTCCTCCCATGCCCCTCTCCAAGTCCACTGATAGGGGAGGTTCTCCTCCCCTTCCATCTGACCCTAGCTTATCAGGTCTCATCAGGACTGGCTGCATTGTCTTTTTTTGTGGCCTGGTAAGGCTGCTCCCCTCTCAGGGGAAGTTGATGAAAGAGTCAGGCACTGAGTTCATGTCAGAGACAGTCCCTGTTCCCCTTACTAGAGAACCCACTTGGATACTGAGCTGCCATGGGCTACATCCCTGCAGGGGTTCTAAGTTATATCCAAGAATGGTCCTTGTTTGGAGTATCAGTCTCAGAAAAAAACCCCTGTGTCCAGATATTTTTGTTCTGTTGCTCCCCTTGTGGAGCTCCTGTCCTCACCCCCCCCCCCATATGATTCCCTGTACTCTGCCCACAGTTTGAGTCTCAGCATCTGCTTTGACATTGCTGGGTAAAGTCTTTCAGAAGCCTTCTGTGGTAGGCTCCTGGAATGACAACCTTCTTAATGGTCTTGTCCTTGGGCATGTATGGGGTGCAGTTCATGAAAAGAATTGCTTGCACATGGCTTGTGGCCCTTCTTGTCATGACCATTGTTTCTTCCTTTGGTTATCCTGAAGCCAAGATTTAAAACCCTTGTTTTGCTCAATAGACATCAGAAGCAGGAGAAAACAGAGAACAGAGCAGGAGCCTACCACAGAGGGCCTCTGACCGACTCTACTGGTTGAGGTATTGAAGCAGAAGGAGAGACTCATAGCCAAACTTTGGGCAGAGTGCAGGGAATCTTATAAAAGAAGGGGGAGATAGAAAGACCTGGAGGGGGCAGGAGCTCCAAAAGGAGAGTAACAGAGAAAACAAACAAACAAACAAATAAACAAACAAAAAACTGAGCCTTGGGCCTCCTGAAGAGAATGATACTCCAACTAAGGACAATGCCTGGAGAGGACTTAAAATCCCAGCTCAGATGCAGCCCATAGATTTAGTCTCCAAGTGGGTTCCTTAGTAAGGGGGCCAGGGACTGTCTCTGACATGAACTCAGTGGCGGGCTCTCTGATTAGCTACCCCTGGGGTTGCAGCCTTGCCAGGCCACAGAGGAAGATGATGCAGCCAGTCCTGATGAGACCTGATAGGCTAGGGTCAGAAGGAAGGAGAGGAGGACCTCCCCTATCAGTAGACTAGGGAAGGGGTATAAGGGGAGAAGAGTGAGGGAGGGTGGGATTGGGAGGAAATGAGGGAGGGGGCCACAGCCAGGATACAAAATAAATAAATTGTAATAAATGATAATAAAAAAATAAATGAAACCATGTGTGTGTGTGCATGTCTGTTTTTTTTTTTTTTTTTAACAGTCTTTCACTGGCCTGAGCCCACCAATTTGATAAGTTCAGGGATGCACTTTTTTCTATTTCCCCAGGGTTGGTATTACAAGTGTGTACCATTGTACCTTTTTTTTTTTTTAATTTTTATTTTTTAACAGAATGGAGGTTCTAGGGGACTGCCCTCAGGTCTTCATGTTTGCATGACAAACATTTTGCTTACTGAGCCACCTTCTCAGATTTCAGGCTTTCTAGTGTGGTTCAGAAGAACAGAATGAGGGGAATTCAGGCTCTGGGGTCCAGGGGCAGCTGCAGAACATCCAGGCAGTTCTGATTTGGAGGAAAGGCTCACGACTACAGCTGGTTTGGAGGTGTGCAGCCCCCCAGATAAGCTCAGACTTTGGTGCCTCCTGAGAGCTGGATAGAGAAGGGTGATTATAGTTTTCTGAAGCAGTGGCATAATAAAAGTGTCTTTAAATGTATTGGCTGAGTGGCAATGGGCTCATCTGATCAGTTCAAGAGTCCCTGAAGCTGGGGACGCTGGATCAGACACCAAGGCACATTACCACGGCTCTGGAATTTAAAAAGCTATTAAGAACATCAACTCTGATATTTTCTTTTTAATTTAACCTTCATTTTGAACCATAAATCCAGCACTAATAAAGAGAATTGAATACCTTTGCTCTCTCAGGGTGTCCTATGGAATCACGGCAAATGGAATTTAATTTCTGCCTAACTTGCTGTCTAATGCCTTTTGAGACTCCCAAGTCATATTTCCGCTCCTCTGCACTTGATCTGACATAGCGACAACAGTATTTCTGAAAGCTGCTCAGGGAAGAGTGTAATTGACCTGGCGCTCCAGTGTTCTTGAGTTTGAAGGATCGGAAAAGACAAAGGTCACCAGACTGCCCATCTTGTAAGCATGAAAACAGAGTCCAGGCCATTTAAGCGTTCTTTCTTCTGTCAGAGTGGAGAGCGCCATGATTATCAATGCTGGCTTGGATCACATATTTTCAGGGTCTTTCTTTGAACTTTACAGACCCACAGGCTATGTCAGCTCTTAACGTAGACTGTTTTTATTGTTAAAAGTGAAGTGGGTTCTGCCCATCTAAGCAGAAGAGTGGACCAATGAGGAAGTGTGTGACCCCTCGACCTTCAGTTTAGAGAATTGAGCTCACTTATAAATGCCCACTAAGTCTGGCCAGTGAGTGGCCCTCTGTCTTCATTGTGGATGCGAACCATGGTCCTTTTATCTAGTTCCACAATGGGCTGATTGGACAAAGCGGGGGTGCAATGACTCCTACCCCAAAGAGAAATGGCTGAAGTTTAAAAACGTTCTTTGTTTCTTATTTCAATAGAGGAATAGTAGCCACAGAAAGCTCACATGGGGTTGGCCCACAGGAGAATATTAGACATGGAGTCTGTGTGATAAGCCATGCTCACAGTGCATGAATAGAGAGAAGATCTGGCTGTAAGATTTGGGGTGGGTGGTAATGCTCAGATTCCTCTTTTTCTTCCTTTTACATTTTCCCTTCTCTCCCTCCCTCCCTCCCTTCCTCCCTCCCTCCCTCCCTTCCTCCCTCCCTCCCTCCCTCCATCTCTTCCTCCCTTTCTCTACCTTTCTTCCTTCCTTGATCCTTGTGCATATGTGTGGATGTTTGTGTGTGTCCAAGTAGCCATGTATATACAACTGTATGTGTGCATGTATGCAGGGTGCATGTGTGCATTGTATGAAGAGGCCAGAAGACAATTCCTCAGGTGCTATCCACATTTTGGGACCTGGCAGACCTGAAGGTCACCAAATAGGCTAGGATGGCTGGCTGGAGAATTCCGGGAGTTCACTGACCCCTGTCTGCCCAGGGCTAAGACTATAAGTCACCGTATCTGACATTTTCTTTATCAATGTGGATTCTGGGGATTAAACGTAGGTCCTTGTTTTTGTGAGGCAACTACTATATTGATTGAGCCATCTCCTTTTTAATAATTTATTTATTTTTAAAATAAATTATAGTTTATTCACTTTGTATTCCAGTTGTAGTCCCTTTCCTTGTCCCCTCCCAAGCCCAGCCTCCCTCCCTCTTCTCCTCCCATACTCTTCCTCCAGTCCACTGATAGTGGAGGTCTTCTTCCCTTTCCCTCTAACCTTAGCCTATCAGGTCTCATCAGGACTGGATGCATTGTCTTTCTCTGTGGCCTGCTATAGCTGCTCAAGGGGAGGTGATCAAAGAGCCAACCACTGAGTTCATGTCATACACAGTCCCTGTTCCCCTTACTAAGAAACCCACTTGGATACTGAGCTGCCATGGGCTACATCTGAGCTGGGGATCTAGGTTATGTCCATGAATGGTCCTTGGTTGGAGTATCAGTCTCAGAAAAGACCCCTGTGTCCAGAATTTTTGGTTCTGTTGCTCCTTGTGGAGCTCCACTTTGGAAATCAACCCAATGCTTTCTCACACAATTAGGAATAGTGCTTCCTCAAGATCCAGCTATACCACTTCTAGGCATAAATCGAAAAGATGAGCAAGTACACAAGGCCATTTGCTCAACCATGTTTGTAGCAGCTTTATTCGCAATAGCCAGAAGCTGGAAACAACCCAGATGTCCCTCAAGAGAGGAATTAATTGATACAGAAATTGTGGTACATTTACACAATTGAATACTAGTCAGCAATTAAAAACAAGAGAATCATGAAATTTGCAGGCAAATGGTTAGAACTAGAAAAGATCATCTAGAGTGAGGTAACCCAGATGGAGAAAGACACACATGGTATATAGTCACTTATAAGTGGATATTAGATATATAAGATAGGATAAACATATGAAAATCTGTACACCTAAAGAAGCTAAACAAGAAGGAGGATCCTGGGTAAGATGTTCAGTCCTCACTCAGAATGGCAAAGGGAGTGGACATTGGAAGAGGGGGAAAACAGGAAACAGGACAGGAGCCTACCACAGAGTGTCTCTGAAAGGCTCAACCCAGCAGGGTATCAAAAGCAGATGCTGAGACTCATAGCCAAACTTAGGGCAGAGTGCAGGGAATCTCATGAAAGAAGTGGGAGAAAGAAAGACCTGGAGGAGACAGGTTCTCCACAAGGAGAGCAACAGAACCAAAAAATCTGGGTACATCTTAACCATTTCTTTATGTTTTATTTGTTGATTTCCAGCAATTTAGAAGTGGTAGTAGCAGTAGTAGCAGTAGCAGCTTTTATTAAGGCACATCTTTAGGGTCAAACCTAGACTAGTCATTACAGATGACAACTAGAGAAGCCATAAAAAAGAGCACAAGAGTCCTGAACCATGCTCTATATTGTCTCAGTGAGCCTTTTACCTTTAATAGACCATTTGTATTTTTAATTTTATTATAATAATATACTGTTTTTCTTTAGTAAGGAGAGAAAAAGACAATCTAGGAAAGAATAAAGAATTAAAGACCCAATCCATTATAATCCTGGAGCCCAGACATAGCTGTTGCCTGTCATCTAGCTCTACAAACTATGCTGCTTTCTGCTCATACTTTGTATGATCTCATGGAGCAATCTGTTGTTCTCAAGGCACAATTTTAATGGCTACTAAGCATTTTGCTGAAATGTGAAGCTATATAAATATGACTAGCACTGAATAAATCAGATCCTTAAATTTTGTATATTAAAAATGTTGTGAAGCTGTGAGTACCCGCTGTGCAAAACACTGCCCAACGTACAGTCAGTTATGCCAGGAATGCAGAACAAAGGAGAGGCCATACTTTTCTACTAATGATGTGGGTATGAACTGGGTACACTGTTTATGCTCTCTGGAGACACAGTTACTTTATGTTTGTTTGCGTTTTTTCTTACAGTCATCCTTCATGACCTTTTTTTGAAAGAGAAAATTGATGCCCATGCAAATGTCAAACTTGATAAAGTCACAATAGATTTGAAGTCAGCGCTGGGCATCTTCAGAGCTTATGTTCACTTCCCAAGTGTGCTGGGAGACAGTTCCACTGGTAAAGTGCCTGTTGCACAGGCATAAGGACCTGTTAGGCCTCCTTGAGCCTGCACAAAAGAAAGCCAGATATGGTGGCATGCTCATGACCACAGTCTAAGGAGACAGAAGCACACAGATCTCTGGCCGGGACTACTTGGCCAGTTTCAGGCCAGCGTGAGACTCTGAGTGCAGGTGGAAAAGGTGCTCAGTGACTGTTTTTCTTTGGCCTCTACATGTGCACATACCTGTGTACACACAGACAAGCCTGCACATATTACACATACCACATAAAGCCCTCACATGCACATTAAAATGTAGCCAGCACAAGAAGACATGTTTAGAGTCGAGGTAAGAGATGAAGAAAACATAAATTCTGGAGATGTACAAGCCGGCAGACTCAACTCCAGCAGTCACAGGCATCTATAAATACTTGTTGGATCTTGATCTGGCCTAAATACAAGTGGGTTTAGACATGAGAGAACAGGGTAAGAGTAGTCTTAAGCAGTGGGGCTTGTTGGAGAGAGTGACTCCTAGGAATTGTGTCAGTTTCCTGCTTGATTATTTATCAGTTTAAGTGTGCAGGGCCCTTGGGCACTTCTTTAGGTTTTCCAAGCTAACTACTGGCTGATTTGTCTGACGATCTGCCCTTGCAGCTAGGGATATGAAGTCAGGCTGCTGAAACCCCTCACAGACCTGCAGCACTGTTTTGGCTTTTTACAGTGAATCACATTTACATTTCTCTTACATGCTGTCTAAATGAAAGGGATAGGAGTATTTGCTTACTTGCAATAGCTTTGGAGGGATGTCAGGGCTAACGTTGCCTGTTTTCATTCCTTGATTTCTTTCTAAGAACAGTGTAAAGACAGCAGTTAAGTCTTCCATTAGGCAGAATACATAGCTATTGAAAATAATAGTAGAAAATAGCAGCAAGGGCTTGCCATGGAACTCAACTGATGTTTGTGGCACTGTGTCCTTTCTGATTGCAGTTGCAAGATGGACTCTTGCATGAAGAATTCAAGGTAAAGCCTAGCAGAGGCATTGAGCTTTGAATATGTTCCTTTCCTCCTTTGAGTTCCAGAAGGCTTTCAGAGAATATTTTAATAAAATCTCCAATGCGTTAATGAGCAATGACCCAAATTTTAGGTCCCTGGTAATTGGCACATGTGGGATTCATTTTGTGAAGTAAGCCATTGAATCTCTGCATAAAGTAGGTGGGAATCAAACATTAAATTGTTGGTGTAAGACCCACAGCGCAAGGCATATTCTGCATTTGTGTTCTGGCTTGCACAAAGCCTGCCATGGAGAAAGGTTTCACAGATGTTAGATTCTCCTTAAACACGTGTTTAAAGACAAATATAGTTTGTGCCACTCATTTGCCAAACAGTCCCGGTGACCTAGTACTTTTCTTTGTTCTGCTTTCTGCAGTTGTGCTGAGGCAGTGCACAGTCAAGGCTAACTGGAATTCACTTGGAATCCAAATTCCGAATTCTGCTTTTGTTTATTCAGTTTCCTTGTGTTGCATTGAGGTAGTCTGTTAAGGCAATTTAGGCTGCCCTAATTCTGAGTCCTATGAGTTATATGATTTATCTAACCTCCGTCCCTCCCTTTCCATATTTATAAATAGATTTAGTCATACCTACAGCATAGGGTTCTGTGTCAGCTAACTATCTCAATACATATATAGTTTATACAACAGTAGCTGGCATCAAGTGACTAGCCAATATGTAGTTAGTGTTATTATTTCCATTAATGCTTTCTATAGAAAAGTGATCCTATTGTTTCATCTCTTTAAACTGTAAGTTCCTGGGACAAAGGAATGGAGTCTTAATTTTCTTAGCATTCTTTGTGGTTTCTGGCATAATAATTATAAATATATTTGTAGGATGCATTTATAGGATACATGTGAGCACACATAGCATAATTTAAAATTTTACTTGGTAAATTGAATACACCTATGTAAAGTTTGTATCTGTCAGGAATTTTGTCATTGAATATGAGGTCTTGTTTGAAAAGGACGTACTAGGTTTATTTCAGACTGATCCAATGGGATTTTGTGTCGTTTGTGTCCAAGACTGAGGAAAGGTAATAGAGTTTTTAGTGCTTGCTCTTTTGGAGAAAAGAATGCTATTGTCGTTGGTAAATGGCTCAGTAACACTGCTCACAGGGGTCCTACACATTCAAGAGTTTAAACAAAGAGAACTTTTATTATCCTTTCTGAGCATTTGGGACTTTTATCATAGAGAAGTATAAATGACATGAGGTCTATAAGTAACAAAAGGAAACATTTATGTCCTTAGGACCAAACATAGCTAGGCTGGAGGACTCAGATAAAGCAAAAGCAACAGGAATTGATGCAGGCTAGATTAAACAATCTTTACATACGTGCCCCAGGTATATGACACAACATGGCTCTATGTTTTGATTCCAGTCTGGCATTTGGATTAGTCTCAACTTCATCAGTGATACTTTCTCAGTGTGAGTAGTTTACATAGTCCCTACTGGGTCTTAGTCGTATCAAGAACTCAATGCTGTGTTAAGCAAATGTAGCAATCTATGTTCTTTTCACTGACCCTTTCTCCTCTTCCCTTCCTTAGGTCATTAATAGTTTTTCTATCTTCTTCCCTTCCAGTCCCTTCACAACCCTTTCCATTCAGACCAAGATTTTATTGAATTTCCATGGCATGGGCCTCGGATTCATTCAGCTAATTATTCTTAAATCAACAAGAAGACAAAGACTCAGGAAGGCAGTCACTTGTTCACAGTCCTGCCTTGGGGTTGTCTCAGGATAAAGCTGAGAATATAGATGCATTTTCTCATCACTTTTCTATTTATGTTGGTGGCCAAGAAGTTCAGAGAATTAATTCTTATGACTGCCCCAGGACCCACTGATCCCACAAGTCCCTCCTAGACCATCGCTATGGCCTTTTCACAATAACCCTGCCTACCTGCTGGATCCTGTTTTTGTGCTGAGCTATGCCCTGAATTCAAGGGTGTGATGCTGTCTTTGTGACTAACTATACAGTTGAGAGGATACAACAGATAAAAGCTGATGTGAAAATAATAAGGATTCTATAATTGTGCATTCTCCTGCTTCTTGGTGCTGTCCTGGCCAGGGTAGGCCCTCTGCCTTGCTCTGGCTTCTCATGTTTGTGTTTCCTCAGCAAGCAGATGCCAGAACCAGTGCTTTCCACAGAGCACCAAAGCCACAAAAAGGTGGCATCATCTGAGAGAAAACCAAGCTAGCACACTATCTCTCTCATGTTTGTACAAATCTGATTTCTGTGCACTCAAACACAGTATTTTATTTTCACAGGACCACTTAGAATATACAAATTTTTTCTTTAGTCTCTGAAAATCTAAGCTTCCATGAAGATTTCCTGACTATATTGTGTCAACTGGATATCTTTCCTTCATTAGCTCATCATGCTATATCTGAGAGATAGTGTGATATTGTTACACAAATTCCTGCACATTGATTGGTTTGAGTGATTGCCATTTCTTGGGAGTAGTGCATGGCTTCTTCATATTTCCAGGATTTGAGTTCCTTTCTACCACTTCTCAAATAAACAAGAGGTCACTGAACTGTGCTAACCTGCTGTATAGATGAACACTCGAATATGTTCCTTGTCTTAGCTGTATTTAGTACCCATAATCCAATCTCTCTGTATTCCCACATCCAGCAATCATCACCCTGTTTCTTCTGCTTTCACATTCTTCACCTCTATACACAAGAAACAATTTGTGGTATTTATCTCTTTCTTATTCTTTTCACTTAACATCATTCTCCAGTTCTAAACATTTAGCTGCAAACAACAGAATTTCATATCACAACAATACCATGTGTATCTATTAACCTTTCTTTATTCATTTACTCATTATTGGTAGTATAATCACTTCTTGGCTTTTGGGGACAGCACTGCAATAAACATGAGGTTATAGGCATCTGACATTTTTATTTTATTTATTTTAGACATGTGGCGGAATAACTATTTCTAGTTACTTTTTTCATCCTCTTTGCTATTTTCCATAATGACTGCTCTAAGGTGCATTCCCATCAACTATATGTGAGGCTTCCCTTCTTCTTCTCTATCCTCACCAGCTATTTTTACTGCCCATTTTTTTGTTACTCACACTCTGACTTAGATGAAGCAATCTCACTGTAGTTTTGCATTGCATTTTCTAACAGTGAAGCAAACATTTTTCAAACATTAGTTGGGAATTTTTTAATTTCTTTTTCTGAAAGGCATCTGTCCAGATCACTTGCTCATTTAAAAATTAAACTGCTGGTGGTTAGTATATAAAAATGTAATTGAAAGCAGGAGTAGAAAACCCTAAACCTTCCAACTGTATAGAAGTTCACTGAGACACATAAAGTTTGGATATGGACAATTACTTGTTTGGATGGCTTTCTTAAACTAGCTGTTTTTTGGTTGGTTTGTTTGTTTTGTTTTGTTTTGTTTGCGAGTTGATTATAATAAATTAATTTTATTTAACAAAAATTGAATTACAGGCTGTCTGCTGCTAATTTTGTAGTCTGTTTTATATTCTAGGTGAGGATCCCTTTCTGAGGAAAAGTTTGCAGATACTTCATTCCATTGCTGTCTCCTAACTCCACTGATTTTGCTGGGTTAATGCCGTTTGTCCCCTTCACCTGTTGTCTGTGCTTTTGTGTAGTTATATAAAAAAAAAAAATCATTTCCTGCACTGGCATCTTCAAGGATCTCCCTCATATTTTCTTCTAGATAGTTTTACAGTTTCAATCTTATGTGCTGGTGTTTGATCCATTTCTGTATAGGATGGGAAATAGGGCAAAGTTCACTATTCCATATCTGGTATTCTGCCTTCGTGATACTGTATTGAAGAGGCAAGAGCTTCTGTGCTTCTAGTATGAGATTAAGCGAGCCTTTTCGCATCCCAGGTAGAATCCCATTGGTGTTTTTATTGAAATTGCATTGAAACAGTAATATGGCCGTTCAAACTCTATTAATTTCTTCTATCCAATCAACATAAAGGCCTTTTCAATCAGTGTCTTGCAATTTTAAATCTTTGGTTAAATTTGTTCATAGGTAATTTATATTTTGTAGCTATTAGAAATGGAATTGATTTCTTTCTCAGTTAACTTTGATTTTGGCGTATGAAAATTCAAGGTTTTATATGCTATTGTTGTGACTTGCCTGATATGAGCGTGGAAATCAAATTCAGGCCCTGTGCAATAGCCATATGTTCTCTTAAATGCTGAGCCATCTCTCTACCCTTGTTATTATACTATTTCATTATATTTTGCTATTTTATCCTCACTGGCTTTGGTATCAGGGTAATGTTAACCTCAGCATGAGTTTGAAAGTTTCTTTCTTTTTCTTCCTTCCTTTATTTATTTTGTTTTGAAATTTGATTTTGCTTTATTACATTTAAGCATCATTGTGTGCATATGTGTTGGAAAACTCGTGCCATGGAACACTCACGTATGTAGGAGTTGTTTTTTTTTTTTTTTCTTCTTCTTCTTCTTCTTCTTCTTCTTCTTCTTCTTCTTCTTCTTCTTCTTCTTCTTCTTCTTCTCTTTATCATGTTATTCTGCGTGATTGAGCTCAGATCCTCAGGCTTGGTGGCAAAACCCTCTACCCATTGAGCTATCTTGCTGGTCCATTTTTTTTTTAAGTTAGAGAATTGGCGTTAATTCTACTTTAAAAACCTGATAAAATTCAATAGTAATACTGGAGATTCTAGCCATTTCTTTGTTAGAGAAACATTTTTATTACTAATTCAATTTAGTTATTCCATGGTTATTCGGGATTTATATATCTTCATGACTTAATTTTGGCAGGTTTTTTGTTCAGAAATTTGTCATTTTCAGGTTTACAATCAGTTTGTCAGAGTGTTACTTACAACAGTTCATAATGATTCTTTTTTTCCCCCTATGGTATTGATTGGAATGTCTGTCTCCCTATCTATTTTAGATTTTACTTATTTGAGTTTTTCCCCTTTGTTATTTTAGCTAAAGTAACATTGATTTTATCTTTAAAAAAATAACCAACATGACTCTTTGTCACTGATCTTTTGTACTTAAAAAAATTCTCTATTCACTCATTTGTGCCCAGAACATAGGTATCTCTTTTTACCTGGCAATTTTGAGTTTGGCTTGTTTTCTTTTGTAGTTCTTTGAGTAGCTTTATGGGGTTGTTTTAAATTTGTTTTTTTTTTTCTTTTTCAGTAGATATCTGTTGCTGTGAACACTCTTCTTACAGTGCTTTTGCTGTATACCACAAGCTATTTTGATTTGTACTTTTATTTTTCCTTCCTTCAACAAAAATTTAAAAATTTACCTTTCATTTAAAAAAAATTCCAATTTACTCATTTCTAAAGTGCTGAAGTAATAAACGCCATTTTCCTAATGTTTATGTAAACTTGTTCATAGAAGTGCGATGTATGCAGAAATGTACTGAGGGCAGACCTCAAGGAATTCCCACTTAACACCAGCACCTGCATGAAGACTTCCAGCCCCCACCTGCCCGCTGGACCCTTCCAACATGACCCACCTCTTTGGGGCCCCCACTACTGTGGTTTTTGTTAGTGTAAATTCACCTTGTTTATTCCTAATCGACAAGAGGTATCTGTGTGGGAATGGACCTTGTAGTTCACTCAGATTTTCCAGCTGAACTGGTGTTCCATTAAGGAGTCCCTGTTCTACTGGGATCCTAATAGGATATCTGGCCATCCTATTCCTGACAGGCCCTGGCCTTGCTTCCCATTTAGGCAATTAGAGTAAGCACTGCTGCCAACACAGCAGAGTAAGGCTTCTGGAACACACTCACCTGCCATTCTGTGTCCATCTCAGAGCTATCTTAGTACCAAGTGGTGGGTGGAGGCTGTGTCTAGTTTTCATGGTGGCTAAGCCAGCTTACACTCCCACCAGCACGGATAGAAATCTACCTGCTCTATGGCCTTGCTACCATTTCTACTTCATGTTGACTGTTCTAGTGAAGAGGCAATCAGAAGATAAGCATGATGGTCCCTTTACCGAGGCAGACAGTGACAGGGCCTCTCAAATTTACAGACCTGAGGCGAGTCACAGCAAAGTGTAGCATTATTACCACTTCTGCCTAAATATCATTTCTTCATAAACTCTGAGGAGAGGATATTAAAGCACTGTGGGGAAGGACAGACAGGTCAACCCAACCATGAGACGGATACACAAAAGTGGGACATATGCAGCCCAGGTGCTGGGAGTAGGATGGAGGTAACCCTGCTTGTTTTGTTCTTGTTTATAACTTTTCCACAACTAAAATGCAATAAATGAAGATTTTAAAATAGAAAAGAGTCAATTAATTTTTAAACTGATGCATTCAAATAATAATTCTTTGTGATGCTATGGGATACTTTACTCTACTTTGGGAAACTAGACAGAAGTATATCCCAGAGTACTTCTTCTTTGTAGTGAAAACATTCAAAATTCCCTTATTTGCTGGCCAAAACTGTGTCATTAAGCCATCTAATTGTGCAGGTTCCATGTTCTTGCTAATTTCTATTCATCCTGAATCTATCAGACAAGATATATGGTATGATTTGTTGAGATCCATTTTGTTACCTAACATGTCAATCTTTGACAGTGTTTGCAAACCATTTGCAAAGTGCTTATATTAGAAGGGATCTGTCTCAATAAATACCAGTCACTTGATTGCTTTATCTATAGTGGAAGTTTTGAGGATGGTGAACCATAGGGGTGAGACCAAGCTGGAAGGAAGTAGACAAGGCCAAGCCAGACGTAAGTTTCTCCAAAATGAAATTATCCAACTGAAAACCAATAAGCATGGACAATCTAAGCAATAACAACAACAACAACAACAAGAAAATAAAGTTTTCAATGGCAGAGAGGACTCAGCAGCTAAGAGCAATAACTGTCCTTGTTTAACAGAGAACCCAAGTAGTGGGAACCCAAGTAATAGGACTCCCGTAGTGGTAGTCCCAAGGCAGCTGATGCTCTCTTCTGTGAAACACTGAATGGATACTGATGGGAAGATCTCTGCATGCAACGAACTCGTGTGCGCATACTCCACCCATGTACACACAAAAACACAACTAAAAACTAAATCTTTTTAAAATAAAATTCTGAATGACTAGGGGAAAAATGTTAAACCTCATACCTTACTAAATAGCAAGTAACTATTATAACTTGATATGTGAGATAATAATTTAGGACTTTCCAGTGGTATGTGGTCCCAGCAGGGTACACAGAGCAGACAGTGACGGAGTGTGAATTTCAAAGGGGGGTGCTCCTTTAATGCCTTTGCTTCACACTTGAGCTGATAAATCCTTCTCTGGCAGATTGAATCCTATGTTCACAGGTTCTCCCACTACAGACTGCATGCTACACCTGCCCTGATCTTGGACTTGGCCAATTTTCTCAGAGAAGGTCTTTCTCCCCCCATCCCACATCTGCATCTGGACAAGGCTCCTGCAGACTCCAGCCTTTCCAGATTCACTCTTCCTAGCTCAGTGCCAGCAGAAGAGTAGACACAGGATATAACAAACTCAGGCCTGAAATCAATAAAGTAGAAACAAAGAGAACAATACAAACTATCAACCAAACCAAGAGCTGGTTCTTTGAGAAAAATAATCCCTTAGCTAAATTAACTGAAATGCAGAGAGGCAATATCTAAATTAACAAAATCAGAAATGAAAAGGGGGACATAATAATAGACACTGAAGAAATCCAAAGAATCTATAGGTCTTACTTCAAAAGCCTGTACTCCACAAAATTGGAAAAACTAAAGGAAATGGATGATATTCTTGATAGATTCTACTTACCAAAGTCAAAACAAGATCAGGTAAACAATAAAAACAGGCCTATAATGCACAAGGGAATAGAAGCAGTCATTAAAAGTCTTCCAAGCAAGCAAGCAACCAAACCAACCAAATCAAATCAACACCCCCAACAAACATACAAGCAAACATACATACATACAAACAAACAAACCCAGAGCCAATTGGTTTAAGTGCAGAATTCTACCTGACTTTCAAATAAGAGCTAATACTAGGACTCTTCTATTTCCTGAAATAGAAACAGAAGGAGCACTGCCAAGCTCATTCTATGAGGCCATAGTCACTCTGATACCTAAACCACACAAAGACCCAACAAAGAAACAGAATTACAGACCAACTTCCTTTATGAGCATTGAGGCAAAAAGACTCAATAAAATACTCAAAAACTGAATCCAAGAACACATCAAAAACATCAGCAACCAAAAACATGTAGTCTTCATCCCAGGAATGCAGGGGTGGTTCAGTATACAAAAATCTATCAATATAGTCTGCCATATAAACAAACTAAATGAAAAAAATCCATATGGTCATTTCATTAGATGCTGAAAAAGCCTTTGAGAAAATACAACACTGCTTCATGATAAAAGTCTTGGAGAGATTAGGAATACAAGGCTAAACATAATAAAGGCAATATACAGTAAGCCTATAGCCAACATCAAATTAAATGGATAGAAACTAAAAGCAATTCCACAAAATATCAGGGTCAAGACAAGCTACCCATTCTGTCTGTATCTCTTCAATATAGTACTTGATGTCCTAGATAGAGTAATAAAACAACTAAAGGAGATCAAAGGGATGCAAATTGGAAAAGGAAGAAGTCAAAGTATCGTTATTCCCAGATGTTATGATAGTATACATAAGTGACCCCAAAAATTATATCATGGAACTCCTACAGCTGATAAATGCCTTCAGTAAAGTGGCTGCATACAAAATTAACTAAAAAAAATCA
This sequence comes from Rhombomys opimus, assembly GCA_010120015.1. Classification (NCBI taxonomy): domain Eukaryota; kingdom Metazoa; phylum Chordata; class Mammalia; order Rodentia; family Muridae; genus Rhombomys; species Rhombomys opimus. The sequence continues at coordinate 201,334 of REGO01001084.1, read as the reverse complement.
GTAGTCCTCCTGTATACAAATGACAAACAGACTGAGGAAGAAGTTAGGAAAACAATATGTTTCAAAATAGCCACAAATATAAAGTATCATAGTGTAACTCCAACCAAGCAGGTGAAAGGCACGAATGACAAGAACATCAAGTCTCTGAAAAAAGAAATTGAAGAAGATATCAGAAGGTGGAAAGATTTCCCATGCTCATGGATCTGTAAGAGTAACATAGTAAAGATGTCCATCTTACCCAAAGCAACCTAGAGATTCAATACAATTCCCATCATAATACCAACACAATTCTTTACAGACCTTGGTTACTGTCTCCGGAAATGAAGAGTTCCCTAGAAGGAGTTTGGAGCTCTTTGTGGGGGTTGGGCAAGAATGGCCTGAGGCAGACTGTGCCCACAGTCCATGCATACTGGCTCTGGCAGGCCAGGAACTGGGAGAGGCTTCTCACTTGCAATTCCCTGGTAGTTGCTAGGCCAAGGAAATGGAGCTGCCCAGAATTTGGCACTTGGAGCACCCTGCTGTTCCCCGGTGGTTGTTGGGGGGGGGAGGGGGATGTCCAGATGAAATTTCTTGTCTTTACAATTTTTTTATGCTTATGGCAACAAAATGTGCACAAGTGAGTAAATAGCAAGGATGTTGGCAGGCATTCACCGCACCTACAGGATAAGACTGGACACTTTCTCAAAAGTTTGTAAGACCTGAGGTCTCACAGCTCAGGAGTTCAAGATCGCGCCCTTCCCAGAAACTCCCCCAGACCAAGACTCGTTGCAAAAGCAAGAGGTTTATTAACCATTGTACAATGGGGTCACCCCTGCCGGTCAGCAAAGAGTGGCACCCGGAGACAAAGGCCTTTAGGTTTTTAAAAGAAAAATTGCGGGAAATTTGAAGTTGTAGTTTTGGCAATTTAGGATTGGATGAGGAAGCTATAAAGTAAGATAATTGGTTAGTCTTAGGTGCTCAAGCTTGGCCAGTCCTGCCAAGTGTGGATGCAGCTGCAATTTAAGGTGGGGGTGGTTAGCTCATCCTTGAAGATTAGGGGCTGCGGACTTTTGGCTGGAGGTCAAAAGCTACTCAGAAAAAGTCTGGGTTTGTTGCTAAGAAACGCTATCTCAAAGACAAGGCTCTGGTCCTTCTTTTTGCTGAGTGAAGGTCATTGCTTGCTTGCCTTTTTTTATATCTGTCCTCACAGATAGGGTCACATTCCTCCATTCTCTGGAAAGGTACTAAGAGGCTTTAACTTAACCTGGACCTAAAACTCAAAACTATAGGCTTTAGAAGACATACAGGTTACAAAGTTAGTCTAACCCTTTCAAGTTCTCACAGGAACTGCAATTATTGTTACTCTGTATTTTCTTTGAATTAGTGTGACAAAGAATGGACATCCTGGAGTTTCTGCTAAATTCAGGTTGTGCATTTCTAAAGTTTACTTCCACACATATGAGCTGCTTTTCTTTTTTTATTTTTTATTATTACCATTTATTACAATTTATTCAATTTGTATACAGGCTTTGGCTCCCTCCCTTGTCTCCTCCCAATACCACCTGCCTCCCCCTATGTCCCTCCCCTAGTCGACTGATACACGCTAGTCTATCAGGTCTCATCAGGACCGGTTGCATTGTCTTCCTCTGTGGACTGGCAAGTTTGCAACCCCCAGGGAGAGGTGATCTGAAAGCCTGCCACTGAGTTCATGTCAGAGAAATTTCCTGCTCCCCTTATTAGGGACCTCACTTGGAGACTGAGTGTTTGGGCTACATCTGAGCCAGGTTTTAGGTCCTCTCCATGCATTGTCCTTGGTTGGGTTATCAGTTGCTGCAGGCCTTTAGGGCTCAGTTTTTGTTTTTTCTTTTTGTTTGTTCGTTTGCTTGCTTTCTTGTTTTTTTGTTTTGTTTTGTTTTGTTTTTTGGGGGGGGGGAGCTCTGTTGGTCTCCTTTTGGAGCTCCTGTCTCGTCCAAGACTTTTAAGACATGAAACTCTGAGACTGTTAGGTGAAAATAGATAGTTTTAATTAAGTGGCTTGTAATAAAAGAAGTTATTGTCCACTAAAAAAAAAAACTGTGCTATACATATGCAAAAAGTTTTAAAACTTCTGTGATGGTTTGTTTTGGTATAATGGAAACTGTACTATGAACGTTCTTCATTACTGTGATATCAATTAGAGGAAATAAAAAATGTTAGTTGTCTTTTCACTTTGATCTCTGATTAAAGCTGCAAGGTTGTTTTTTTTTTTAAGTGAATATCAAGGTACTTTTTAGAAACTCAAGCTCTCTGATAAATCTTTGTAAAGTTATTTTTCTAATTCCACTGATGCAAATAATAAATGAGACTAAGATAGAATTATAAGCATTTCACTTTTTTTTTTTTTTTGCCTTCGGTAGTCACCAACATCTGAAAGGTATATAAAAAGTATAGTCTCCTTGAATTTAGAAGAGACTTTTAGTTCAGTGAAAAGCAAGAAAACTAAAGTTGTTTTATTAGCTGCTTTTCTTATCGCCATGACTGAATCCCAACAAGAAGGACTGTAAGTCGCCTGAGTTGTTTTCGAGGCGAGAGTGTGTGTGTGTGTGGCTGGCTGGTCACATTGTTCTTAGGAAGGAAGCTGAGAATAGATGCTATAACATCTAGAGGCCCACCTCCTCACTTTACCAACTGGGGATCAAGGGTTCAAATGCAAGAACCTATGGTGGGACAGTTTGCATCCAAACTACACTTATCTTTCCCTCCAAATGCATGGCAAGCTCCTTGCTGGCAAATGTTCTTTCAGATTTTGTGTTTTCATAATGCTGCGTACTAGATGCTTTAAAGGCTGGTGGTATTTACAGCCTTGAAGCTGTAGGATAAAGAGCCTTGAAGGATAAAGAACTCATACGTGCAGTAAGGACAGAGGGATCAGGATGTGAAAAGGCAGGAGGGAAGGGAGTGCGGCGCTCCTGAGAGACAGACAGTAAGGAAGTTAGTTAATGTCGCACTCTAAATTTTGAACTTGATGATTCTTTTTCTTATAGAATGAAGCCAGAAAGAGGTGACTGTGTTATAAATGGGGAAGCAAAGAAGGCACTAAAAAGCCAACCATTAGTGTGACATACTTCAGGGTTCATTCTTCTGTGTGACACACTAGCCTCATCACATTACCTATTGCCAATCAGAATTAATCACATGCAATTCATCTGAGAGGTCAAGAGTTTAAAGAGAATAATATCTTACAGGAAATGTTTACATCAAGGAACTTGTGCCTTTGGAGCACTTGAGAGCAAATCAGTGCCCCTCAGTGTGGGGCTGAGGACAGCCCACCTCTGAGAAGTCACTCTGGCTGATGTAGTGGTCCCCAGTAGGCTGCCATCAGACTTCTCATTCCTGGCTCTGCCATTGTTTTCATTTCACAGGGGATTACATAGAATCAGGAGTGCCTAACCATCATGGCAGGAGGCAGAGATCAATTCCTGCTTCTTTAGTTGGAAGCTGGTAGAATAGAGATGTGGTACAAAGGGAACAGAACATCATTATTATTATAATGAGTGGAGTTTTGGAGGGACACAGTGGGACTGCACATCCTTACTGTGAAGAGATAATTAGTGAAACATCTGCAGCCGGGGCCATTTATCTGGTGATTATGCAGGGTCTGTGTGGAAGGGAACACAGTGTGTTACACAGGATCCTGTAGGACCTATAGGACCTGTAGGACCGTTAAACAGATGAGAGCATCTTTGCGGGAGGACAGAGGAGAAAGGAAGGCCAAGTTCTGAAAGGAGGCTAGGCAAATGGAATAAGAGAAGTTCTTTTGCTCTTCTGCTGAATGGAAGTTTTAGAAATACAAATATTTGGGAGTACATATTTGATTTAATTTTAATTTTAGTTTGAATATATTTGGGCCTCTCCCCCAGACACCTGCTCCTTCCAGCTTCACCCACTGTCCTCCCTACTGGAGAAAAGAAAGAAAAGAAAAGAAGGCCCTCCTTTTAAAACATGAGTGTGTTGATTGGAAACAGTTTCAACAATCAAAATAAAGAAAGGCAGAGGTGAGTGAAGTCATGTCTAAGTGGAGAACTGAAAACAAGTGATTCACCAATGGCAGGAGCAGCGGAATAAAAAGAAGGTGTTGTTCAGAAGGAGAGTTCCCAGTGCCTATTCCAATGTAAATGTTTTCCTGGCAAAGTGACTTTGGAGATGATTCAAAGCTAAGGCAGACATTTTCAGAACGTAGTAGAGTGAAAGACTATGATACCTTTGCCTCAGGGATCCAGTGCCTTAATTACTGGGTATCTGGGTTAGCCTTAAATATTTCCAGAAAAACTAGAGATTACTAACAAGTTCCATAAGTGTGTTTTTGGGTGTTATTTCTCTCTCTAGGATCCTGCTGTCAACAGTAGCTTCAGCTGTTAGCTTGACACAAATTCATTGCTTTCTGGGAAGAAGAAGTGTTCTTCACTGAAGGATTGACTCCATCAGATTGGCTTTTGCTCATGCCTGTTAGACCTTTTCTTAATTGCTAATTGATGTAGGATGACCTCCGTGAGTAGTATCATACTTTGGTGAGTGAGTCTGGGCTGTATAAGAAAGCTAAGTTTGCAAACCAGAGAGAGTAGATCTGTAAGCAGCCTTCCTCTGCTGCTTTCTGTTTCAAGCTCCTGACTGTTGGTTCCTGCTTTGGCTTCCCTTGGTGACAGACTGAAACCTGTCAGGGGAAATAAGCCTTTTTCTCCACCAAGTCAGTTTTGATCAAGGTTTTATTGCATCTACCAAGTCAAACTAGAACAACATCTCTAGACTTCTCTGCAGGTCACTCCTGACCTACTGACTGTTGTTACAGCTCTCTCCATCCTGTGTGGTTTCTGATAGGGCCAGCATACGTTGAATAATGTTTTTGTGAACGCCAAGAACAATATAAGTATGTGACGTTATATTATTAAAAGCCATAATTTTTTCCATCATTTTTTTAGGTTTTTCCTTATTTCTTTCCATAGGCGCACCTCCTGTTGGTCCCTTGACCCTTTAGCAAGGCCTGCAGTACTATGTCACATAACTTTTCACCCCTCTAGCTTTTTTCTCTGAGCCACACAACAGTAACACTCAATACTGTAATAGTTCTTTGAACAATGCTTTTTTGCCAGCAATAAAATAAAAAAAATATTTTCTGTGTTAAATACAATGTGTAATATCTCATTATGAATCTACTATAGTTGGAATAAATCTAATAGTTTCAAGCATTTCAGGTAGATTTTGCATTTCATGATTTAATTAAAAATATTTATTAGTGTGGTCAAACTTCCTAGAACATATTTCACTATATCCTAGTGAGCAAAACACTTTCACTCAGAAAATTTCAATTCCAACAGTCCAAATCTTATTGCCTGAGTTGAGAAGAAAGGTTTGTATTTTTAAATCAGTGTACATCTCTTAACAGTCTTAACACTTCTGCTCCCCAGGAGGACAGTTGCATAATGATGGTTAGTAGCACCTAGAGAATTAACACATGTGGGATCACTATCTTTTTATAACACCACTGAAACAGATGTTACAACCATGACACTCAATGGCTTCTGCTCATATTTGACGTTTAGAAGTTTACTAGTTTTTACTCTGCCATTTACTAGTTTTCTGTCTTGTTGCTGTGATAAAATGCTTCAACAAATGCACCTTAAAGGAGACAAGGGGGGAAGGATATGAAGTGGAAGGAAGCCAAGGAGGCAGCAGGAAGTTGAAGCAGCAGTGACATTACATGCACAGTGAAGAGCAGAGGGCAATGAACTAATGCAGGCTAGCGCTCAGTGGGCTTCCTCCACTCGTAGAGTTCTGAATTCCCTCACTATGCAATGGTGCTATCCACAGTGGAGAGTCCTTCTCACCTCAATTAATGTACCCAAGAAAATTCTCAACAGAGGTGCTCACAGGCCAACTTAATCAAGAAAACCTATCTTTGAGATTCACTAGCCAGATGATTCTAGATTATGTCAATTTGATAATTGAAACTGACCACTGCATCTGTTGCAAAGATGAGCTTCGTTGATGAGGGATGAAGATTTGTCCAGTGCCAAATGGTTAGTTCCGAAGACATGCATACAAGTAATATTTTATGGACTAAAAAGGTTATGTTTCAGAATATATATAAAAGAGGGTATGAATTTTTAGGTGAGCAGAAAGGAATATATAGGGAGGTTTAAATAGGAGAGAAGGGAAAGGGAGAAATATAATTATATTATAATCTCAAAATGAAAAAAAAAAACCCTAACTACTATAGGTACTATACCTATAGTCTAGTGACTATTAACCCGAGTCTTCTTGCTCACTGAATGCTAGCTGTTTCTATAGCAACTGTGTGACTCTGTCACTTGAACACATCACTGAGGGTCTTTTCCTCAAGAATTTTCCTATATCTACACAGTATGAAAGCATTGCTAGGTAACACTCCTTTTACCCCTCTCAGTGGGAAATCTCAGCTCCTGTTACATACAGCAAGCTTCTCATCCTCTGCCACACGCAGGGAGTTCTTAGTAAGTAAGCTTGCAAGTGCTATAAAAAAAAAAACCCCAGTTGATAACTGTAACTTTGCCCCCAGAGAAGTCCAAATGTTCCAATGGCTTCTATCAAGACAATGATTATGGAATAGTGTGACTGAGTCTACCTGTGGATACTAAGTTAATTTTTCTACTACAAAAATGATTATTGTGTGAAAGCCACCTTGTACTGTCTAATTATAACATAAACAATTGCTTAATGTAGGTTTTAAGTTCATTTATCACAGTATTAATTATGCCAAAAGAAGAAACTCTTTGCTCAGTAAGATAAAAAGTTGAATGGACATTTTTTTTTTCTGTTTCTCCCCTTTATTGAAAATAGATTATTTTTTTAATTCAATATATCTTGATTATAGTGTCCTCTCATTCTAGTCCTCCCACTTCTTCCTCATTTCCCCTCCAATCTAGATCCATGTCCTTTCTGTCTCTCATTAGAAAAGAACAGGCTTCTAAAAGATAACAAGAAAACAAAACAAAATAAAACAAGATAAAACAAAAATTATCACATTGAAGTTGGATGAGGCAAACCAACAGAAGGAAGAAAGCCCAAGAGAAAGCACAAAAATCAGAGACCCATTGGATCATGTGCTCAGGAGTTTCACAGAAACACTAACCTGAAAGCCATAATGGATTCACAGAGGCCCTGCTGCAGAACCTTGCAGGCCCTGCCCTTGCTGCTTCAGTCTCTGTGAGTTCAAATGGGCTTTGATCAGGAGATCTAGAGGGCCTTGTTCTCTTGGTGTCCTCCATTCCCTCTGGCTCTATGTTCTTCTGCAGGGTTCCCTGAGCTCTAAGGGGAGGGATTTGATAGAGATGTCCCATTTAGTGCTAAGGGTTCCAAGGCCTCTCTGTCTGTGTGTAATGTCTGTCTGTAAGTCTCTGTATTTGTTCCATCTACTTCAAGAAGTTTCTCTGATGATAACCGAACAAAGTACTGATCTATGAGTATTACTTCTTTTTTATTCTTTGAGACTAGCAGTATTCAAGTTTACCCTAGATAAACTTGAGTTTATCTAGGTACATTTATCTAGATAAATTTGAGTTTACCCTAGATACCCTAGGCTATCTAATCTCTGGATCTTGGTCACCTATGCAATGTCAGGTATGGGTTTCATATTGTATAGTGGGCCTGAAGTCAAATCAGACATCGTTTGATGGCTCTGACGAGCTTTGTACCATCATTGCCCTAGAATATTTTACAGGCAGGACAGATTGTAGGTCAAAAGTTTTACGGCTGAACTTGTATCTCTTCTGGTAGCCTGCAGAGCACCTTCCTATACCAAAGACACTAGAAGTAAGGATGGATCTATGTAGGAACCAGCTTGAGCTCTTCTTATTCAAGGAGCTGTGTTTGTATTGTCTTCAGCAACAGGGCCTTGCTGTCAGTTTGTGAAGAGAAACCTACTGTCTTGGTAAAAGTCTGAGTTGTTTGGGAATTTTCAATAACTCAATTGGCTGTAACAGTCCTGGTACTGGAAGTAGTGGAAGCTTTGGTGACAAGATATGGTCCGTTGGTACTCTGTCTCCTTCATTATTTGGATCATTAGGCTTGCCTTCATAGGTTATAGGAAGTTTCAACTGCATTAGGATTCCATGCCACGCCTTTAATACCTATCACTTTTATTTGTTTCCCCCCACAGTCCCTTTGTCAAGTCTGTCTCCATGTCCCTTCAATCTCTAGTTCCAATCACTTATCTGAAAATTTAATGATGTCAAATTTTGAGATCTGTTTACTCCATTTACTCTATTATGTAAGTGTACCACATTTAAAAAGACCCATTCTTCTGTTCACGGACATCTAGGTTGTTACCAATTTCTAGCTATTATGAACAGAGCAGCAATGAACATGGTTGTAGTTAATATGTTTTGTTGGAGTTTTTCCTCTAGCTCTTTCAGTAAGATTTGTAGCTGGTATTGCTCAAATTAGATTTTGTCATGAAATGTCTTATTTTCTCCATGTATGGGGTGATTGGAAGTTTTGTTGGTATTTTAGTCTGTGGTTTCTTAAGTGTCTTTAGCACATCTGTCCAGGCTCTTCAGGTTTCAGAGTCTCTACTGAGAAGTCAGGTGTAATTTGAATAGGTCTGCCTTAATATGTTGCTTGGCATGTCCCTTATAGCTTTTAATATTCTTTATCTGTTCTGTACTTTCATTCTTCTAATTATTATATGTCAATGAGATTTTCCTTCCTGGTCCAGTCTATGCTTCTTGTACTGTGATAGGCATCTCTTTTTTTAGGTATCTACTTTATTTATTGATTTATTTTAAATTTTTTAGGCATCTCCTTTTTAATTTTAGAAAATTTTGTTGAAAATATTTTCTGTTGGAAATCAATCTAGTGCTTTCTCAGAAAATTGGGACTAGCGCTACATCAAGACCAAACTATACCATTCCTGGACATATACCCAAAAGATACTCCATCATTCAACAAGGACATTTGCTCAACCATGTTCATAGCGGCTTTATTCATAATAACCAGAATCTGGAACCAACCTAGATGTCTCTCAACTGAAGATTGTATAAAGAAACTGTGGTTCATTTATACAATGGAATACTACTCAGCTATTAAAAACAAGAAAATATGAAATTTGCAGGCAAATGGATGGAACTAGAAAAGATTATCCTGAGTGAGGTAACCCAGAAGCAGAAAGACACACATGATATATATTCACTTATAAGTGAATATTAGCCATATAATACAAGATAACCACACTACAATCTACAGACCTAAAGAAGCTAAACAAGGAGGACCCTAAAGAAGATGCTTAATTCTCATTCAGAATAGAAAACAAGATAGACACTGGAAGCGGTGGAAGAGAGGGAACAGGCTGGGAGCCTACTATAGATGCCTTCTGAAAAGCTCCATCCAACAGGGCATCAAAACAGATATACTCACAGGCAAACTGTGGGCAGAGAGCAGGGAGTCTTATGGAAGGAGGGGAGTAATAGAAAGACCTGGAGGGGGCAGGAGCTCCACAAGGAGGCCAACAAAGTTAAGAAATCTTGTCCCCTGGGGACCTGCAGAGACGGACACACCAACCAAGCCCCATGCATGGAGAGGACCTAGACCCCTGCTCAGATGCAGCCCATAGACAGCTCAGTCTTCATGTGGGATCCAGAGTAAAGGGAGCAGGGGTTATCTCTGACATGAATATGGTTGCCTGCTTTTTGATCACTCCCCCTGGCAGTGTGGCCTTGCCAGGCCGCAGAGGAAGAGGATCCAGGGTGGCAGTTCTGATGAGACTTGATAGGCTAGGGTCAGATGGAAGGGAGGAGAACTCCCCCTTTCAGTGGACTAGAGGGGAGAGATCAGGGGAAAGAGGTGGAGAGAGTGTGAGTAGGAGGAGATGAGGGAGGGCTATGAATGGAATATAAAGTGAATAAATTGTAAAAAAAAATAAAAATAAAAAATGAAAAAAGAATATTTCTGGGTCTTTTTTAGGTTTCTTCTTTTTTCTCTATTTCTTTTATTCCTTTATTTGATCTTTTCATAGTTTCCCTGATTTCCTGCTTGTTTTTTGTCAGAAGATTTTTAGATTTAATATTTTCTTTGCTGATATTTTTAAATTTTATTTCTTTTATCGTATCTTAAATCATGTCCTCAATGCCTGAGATTTTCTTTTCCATCTTTTGTATTCTGCTACTGAAGCTTGCCTTGTTAGTTCCTGTTCAAATTCCTAATTTTTTCATTTCTATAGTTCCCTCATTTTGGGTCTTCTTTATTGCTTATATTTCTATTTTTAGTTCTTAAACAGTTTATTCATTTCTTTCCACTGTTTGTTTGTGGTTTCCTGAATATCTTTATGGTACTTATTCATTTCCTCTTTAAAGACCTCTATAAAGAATGTTTCAAGGCCTTTTCTTTGTATTTCAGCAGGGAAAGATAAGGAAAGGAAAACAAGAACAGACAAGCCAGGGAAACAGAAAGGACATATGTAATATACACAGAGTGGCTTAGTTTTACACAAATAATGCAGCTGGCCATAAAAATGGCAGTCTTATTTTCTTAGCATAAGAAACCAATAAGGCACCAATCAGAGAGTACAAAGTAATCTACGTTTTTTAGGATTTTTTTTATATTTAATCATATATATGTGTTTATCATATATATGTGAAGGTGAAAGCAGCTGTCCACAGAGGCCAGAAAAGGGCATTGGTTTGAGCTTTCTCAATGACTTTGTGGATGGAAGGAGTTAAAGTAACCTCTGGATTTCGGTAGAAGCACTTCTAACCTGACTGTACTTGATTTTCTCACGTGTTCTGAAAATGTTGTTGTATGTAACACTGAGCAATAATGCAATGAATAGGTGCCATTTATGAATAACTAACTAGTTATTCCAGTGTGAATGGAGAGTTCGTGTCATTGATATGACCTCTTCTCATCTAAAATGTTGAAATACCTCTCAGTGTCTCTCATTTATTGAGCAGTTTATGTATGCCAAGTCCTGCATTCATGATTTCAAATGCTAGTCCATATGGATATATTATATAGCACATGCTAACATTTTTCCTAAGTTCAGAAATTGGAATTATCTTTCTCCTCACTACAGACATAGTATTTGTCAAATCTTGCTAGAAAAAAAGAATTAAGCCATGTCATATACCTTCCATCTACTGGATCTTTGTTTATCTGTTTTCTTTAAGAAAAAAAATTTTTTTCTTAATACTTCATGTCTTACTGAGCAAAGAATATCTTCTTCGTGAAATTACTAAATTTGTAATAAATATTGGCTGAATAAATATTTTCAATTGTATACTCGATAGTGAGAAAGTCTAAAACAAAATATAATATGCTTAATTTTAATTTATTAGTACAAAATAATTTTTAGTATAAGGACGGAATAAAATTGGAATTGAAGTCTAATGGAGTGTCTTATTTTATTTGTTAAATGTATCAGCCTTCATTTATTCCTTATCATGTTTAATAATGCATTATTCTCTGGAGACTCGTGTTTTTGAATGGCAGCTCACGTGGCCACTAAGTGGTATAGCACACCAAACCTCACATGCTTTCAACTACACCGCTATGACCAACCAGCTCCGAGGTGGGTATAAATTACCATGTCTATGTGTCGATTTCAGAGTTAGCAGTTCGCCAACCACATCGTGTTATACAGTCAATGATGGAGGCATGGCCCTGCTTTGAACCTAGGCTGCTTGTCTCCAGAGTGAGTAATTTTAATCTGACTTTAAAGACAAAATTGAGTGTCTAAGATTTTTCAAGGACGGGAACAGAAAAGTTTTCAGTTGCTAATATTTTCTTCCAGGGCAATACAGGACACTACATAATGAAAAATAAATGCCCAGGGAAGGCCTAATGCCATTTCATGTCAGCAGGTTATATATAGCGTCACTAAGATTCCTTTTAGGGTAAGGATTTATTTCACCATTTCTAATAGCTTAAGTGTTGGCATTAGAATATTTCCGTGGCTTGGAGATCTGAACCGCAGAGAGGTTGATTCACCTCTCAATGTATTTCCTAATGTATGTGTCAGCTAAGAGGATTTATCGAATAGCCTCAATCTAAAGACCTTCAGCATGGTTGCAACACGTGGCACTCCAGAATGTTGCTCTTGGCAACTTTACTTGGTTCTCAGAATTAACACTGACACATTTCAATTCCGAAGAAACATGTGCAAGACAGTCCTTTAAGCTTACTCTTTCTCATTGTAGCTGGCCTGCTTCTGTTCTGACACAGTGCCTTTGGGTAAATCTCAGGCACAATACAGCCAGCCTCTGGTCACTAAGGAAAACTTTTAAAAGTAAGCACATCAGATAGAGGATTTAACTTTTAAAAATGTGTTCATTTGAATGAAGCAAAGATAAATCAGACGGATACATTTTCAATGACAGGCATAGGAATTGTGCTTTCAGAATTAAATTTGCCTCATCTCCCTGTTATTTGAGACAATTGGCCATTTGTGTGAAAATAAAGTAATTATATGCTCCAATGCTTTCTGAGAGGGAAGATACAGGGAGATAAAGAGAAAAACACAATAGAGGGCTGATCATTCAAACTGAGAGTTCCTTTACCATCACACATCTCATGACTGACTGGGTGACCTCTGAATCCACTTTGCTGTTCTATACTGTGAGCTTACAATTATTCTAGAGAATGGAAATGCCTATTTAAATACACTGGAAGGATCACCATATCAAACCAAGGTTTTTCTTTTTTCACACCTAAATTTAATTTAGCGTTTTTTTCCCCCCTGTGTGTGTTGTATGGTGTATTGGTGGTTTTTGCTGTGGACCCATGTGTGTGTGTGTTTGTATGTGTGTGTGTGTAGACCATGCACTGATGTCAGGTGTTTTCCGCTGTCATTCTCCATGTTTTTATTTTGAGACAGGGGCTTAGGGAACCTGGATTTCACTGTAAGACTACCAGGCCAGCACTCTTCGGAGTTTCTTCAGATGCTGATTCCCCAGACTTTGGATTACAGGCAACACCACTATGTCAACTTTTTACAGGGTACAGGGTATCTGAACTCAGGTCCTCATGCTTGGGCTTTACTCACTAAACCATCCCCCCACCTCCACAGTTTTCCTTAGGAGCCTTCTGATGGTAGTTACTTACACAGAGTACAAATGATAACTTCGCTTATATGGCATGACTCATTTGTTATGGTAACTGTAAGACTTTGTTTTTCACATTACAGATAAACGAAGAAGTTCAAATTTGTAGACTTATTTCATTTTAGTAAATGACAGCTAGAGCAGGTAGCATTATTCCTACTTGTGAGACTGGCTCAGATAGAACCGTATAGAACCAGATGGAACCAGATAGAGATAAGAGTGCTGGTCAACTCAGAAGGATGCAAGTGAACATAATGGGGCAGAACCAGGGAAGGCTTTGCCTTATGTTGACCTTGTGCACCTTCCTTTTTTCCTGGAAAGTTGTTTAGGGTTATAATCCGGGTTGCAGAAGAAGGAACTTTAGATGAAGAAGCGTGGGACAAAGTCTGAAGGAACATCCATCGAAGAGGCAACAGCAAGGGAAGGAGATACCTAGGCAATCTAGACCACGGCAGGGAAATGGAATTTGTTTACCAGTTCTTCCCCAGCCTCGGGTGTTGCACTTCGTATTTCCAGTGCAGTTTTCTCAAAATCGAAATGTTTATGTGCACTGGCCAATCCATTTAAACCTCTAGAAGGAGAGACGGCATTGTGCAGTCTTTGTGCATTATTGCGAGAGGCAAAGGAAGAACTGTACCTGCATGAATCCAGACTGAAAGAAGCATTGGCCTGTCCAGGATCAAGTCAGTTCTTCACTGCCTCTAAGCTTACTTATTTTCACCACTAAATCATCTCCCATAGGCGTGATAGACAAACCTTTGAATAGATTTGTTTATATCATAAAGGCCATAAAATACCAACTGCTACCCTTACTCTCCTTGCTCAATTAGTAAATCAGGGGAGGCCCTGATGTCAACAATTATATGGATTTGATCCTTGCCATATTATACTATCCTTAACCAACAGTCAATTTTTAAAAGAGCTACAAAACTCTATGAATTTTCAAAATTTATTTGCAGATTACTATGGAAGGACAGAAAATAATTATCCAGCTGACAAGTTATGGGATTTTTCTCATATGAACTGAATTTGTGATTATAAAAATTGTCCCACCTTCTTCAATTCCACAGGCAGGTCACTTATTTTATTGATAGCTCAATGATAGCACAAGGGGATTCATGGTCCAGACAGTCATTAATGTATTAACACTTCTTTTCCTCAGCCCAACGGTTGGAACTGGCTGTTTTCATTCATTTATTACAGTTAATTCATAAATCCTTAAATATCGTCTCAGGCTCTGCTTACGTTGAAGGATTATTTTTAGCAATACACTCTTACTTACATCCTCTCTAACCTCCCTGGCTTTATTTCAGAAGGAAATGAACAGGCTGAAAACATGCCCTATTTCTACTTCTCCCAAGGAAAACCAGGAGTGGGTGTGCATCTGTCATTGCAGATGGATCCACTGAAACATTATGGATTCCTCTTTAGCAACTTCATCCCTGGGCCATCAAGGATAATGGCAGAGGGCAAGGAAACAGTGAAAGTGACCTTAAATGTAGCAGACCTCCAGCTAAAGGGCAAAATTAGACATTGACCATGTCATCAGGAGTTAAGTCTGCCCACCTGTGCCAAGTTAAGGCCCTGTGCACCAAGGGAGAAGTTACTTTACTCATGAGTCTCTATTTATGACTGGACCTTGGAGCTGTATAGACTCATTCATTCATCTGAAGATGGAACTGTGTTTAATTTTTCCTTGGGATTTAAATAATTTCATATTTTTTGTAGGGTATCATGACATTTGTACTTCAATTCAAGGCAAATATGGGCTTATGGGTCTCCACTCAAGATATTCTTTAGATTTTTCTGATTTGTATAATAATGTCCTGGACATAGTTTGGATCTTTCTGTTTTTTAGTAGCACGGTATTACATGTAATACCTTTACTAGTTTAATATTATCCATTGTGTTTATCATTTGCTTGTAGGATACTCATGCATCACATGATAACCAGAATATATATATATATATATTTACATTTCAATAAATATATATATATATTTACATTTCAATAAATATATATATATATTTACATTTCAAACAAAATCTGCTCTGGCTATCCTGCAATTAAAAAAAAGGTGGTGGTTGGGGAAGGAGAGATGTTGGAACATGGTTTAAGAATGCAGTTGTGTGAGGAGAATTCTGAGTGCTCATGAGAAAACGCCAGGAAGACATGTGAGCCTTGGGACCTCAGTTTCTTTAGAACATGAAATTATTCTTGGATTATGTTTTCATGCTCCTCCCAGGTGTAGCAGATAGGAGTGAGTTCCTTTAGCTGTTATTCACGTGCCTCTATGAGAAAACATGCTTTCGCTACATGTGGCTTGTCCTTATAATTATATACTTTCTTCAGGTGACTCTTTTTAACCCTCAGAGTATAAATTGTTTGATGCTCTGAATAAAGTTGTCTATTTCATGATTCTTTAGTGTGCCTCGTTTTTAGACTCCACTCTCCCAGGTTCATACCACTAACTAGAGCACTATCATAGATTATTGGCAACTATGCAAATTCTAGGTTATTCGTACCAAAAATGATGATGCTATATGGAGTAGATTAAAGTTCCCAAACTTTGGAGCTACATTTATTTGGGTTCACATCCTTAAGCACTATGATCATGGCCATATTTAAGTTCAATTTCCTTATGGAAAATAATTTCTGACTTATATATATTTCAATAATTTGTTAATTGGTAGCTGACACATATATTTATTTTATCCCTTAAAATTCTTTTAAAAAAGCCAAATCACATTGATAGTGAGGCGAGGAGTGATTGTAGTGTGAATTGTCGAGGTGGCACTGGGAAATACATAAGGCTGTTGAAGAACCTTCAGGGTTGGGGAATTTTAAACTTGTGTTTGGATATAAGTGAACACTTTGTGGGTAGGGAAATGATGAATTAATTGGGTATTTGACTGAAAGGAAGGGCTACGTATAATTGGTGCTTAATCATTCTGATTAGCAAAGCAGAATGTTGCCTTGTTGGTGTTCACATGAACATGATTAATCTAAAAAATATAATTTAAGGAAGAGCAAGAGTAGAATGAAGACTGCTATTGCTACAGTCCAGGAAGAGTGCACAGAAGGCTTGGACCAATACATTGCCAATTAGATTAGAAGAAGGAAATGAACAGCAACCATGATGTATGCTTGGAAGTGATGTAATTAAGTAATTAAATGGGTCAAGCACATGCCAAACTTAAAAGGGACACCCCTAGGTACTGAGCTCAGGTATAAATTGAAGAAGAATGGAAAGCTTTGGTTTCAGCAAGGACATAAATTCATTTTTAAACAGATGAACAACGTGAGTTCAGAGCAGCAGGACTGCTGTGTATTGCTTTGTTGATTTTTCCTTAAAATTTCAGTTTATCAAATTCTTTCATTTTTTTTGTCTGTTCCTGCCAACACCTTTTCCTCCAGTCTTTGCTAGATTGTTGATACATGTTTTCACTATTTAGTTTTGAGGCTATGAGAAAATTTCCCATGGTTCTACCTTTGGGGAAGGATGCCTTTTATGGGATCCAGTTACATCCAGTCATACCTCCATCTGAATAGTCACCAACCTTAGAATGGCATGTCTGTCTACTAGTCTTTCCTTGTAGAATACAAGGATCTTCCTAGTGCTAAGGAGAGTGTAAAGTGCACAGAAGGCAAGTACTAAATTACTCATTGTTTAGGAGTAAAGACATGAAAACCACTCAGCACGACCAAAGTTCAAATTGAGAGTTTGTATTAAGCCATTAAGCCACTACCTGGAAAGGAACATGTTTCACAGAGCTCTCCCAAAAGCAGGGGGGGGGGGGGTTAAAATACAAAGAACACAGAAAAACGACACCTAGGTTGGCAGTTTTAGGGGGAAGCAAGCAAGCAGTTTAACAAGAGACAGGAACATGCAGTTAACTGGGCCATTTCCATCCTGATTTTCTGGAGCAGGGTTGGGTGCTTTCCCATGGGGCTATTCAGGGTGGGAGGTAGAAAGCAAAGATGGCTTCAACTGAGACAAGATGGATAAACCTTTGCCCTGTTACACTCAATAAACTTAAGTAGAAAAATCAAGCAAATTATTAAAAGCAATGTGATCAATAAGGGGATGATTCTCCCTTTTCTTATGAATTCCTGGTAGATACAAAGATAGCCTTCTGCACCTGAATATTCTTTCTTAAGTGTCAATTTATCTAACTTTTTCTTAGATTTAAACTCATGCCTATTATTTCAGCAGCTTTCTGAAAATATTCTATGTTTAATCAAAGCTCATTTGAACAGCTCTCTGCGTGGAAGGTGTTTCATTCTTATGTGGTCCTTTATACCTCCAGGCATCAATGTAGTAAGAGAACTGACTTTGGAGATTTCTTTCTTTCTTTTATTCTCACAGCTCCTTGAGGTATAAACCAATTTTCTAGCTCTAACAGCAGATCCTTACAAATAATTGTTTGGTTCTGAAATAAAACTCTTGATTATAGCAGTAGTGATAAGATACCAGTAGGACAATAAAAATTTAGGCCCTAATGCATCCGATGTTAGCACACTGGGCTGACTGATTCCTGCAGGTAGTGAGCAGAGCCTGAGCAGAACTGATTGCCTGAGGTTCAAGTGTAATCAGAAGTGATTTTCCTAAATAGTGTGGCAGATTCTGCTGTCTTGTGTGCTGTGTAGAATAAAAGGGGCTACCCTCCTTAGAAAGAAATGGACTGCTTTTTATGTAGCTGACAAAGAGAAGCTGACTGATGACACATGCTGTGGCATTTGTTGTGGGTTTTAAAAACATATCATACCACCTGGTTGGAGAAGCTGAAATTCTCTGTAGCAATAGCCTGTGACATGTAAGGCAAGTCAGCTTAGTTCATTAATGATAGGAGAAAAGAAAAATCTTTCACCATGAAGGGAAGAAAATGTATTGGCCAAAAGGCCAAAAAGTACACGGTGGTCTAATAGAGTACAAGGTGTTATTTCAGTTTTCTTATATTTGTTGCTTTGTGTCTGAGTATGTGGTCAAATTTGGAGAAGGTTCCATGAAGTACTGAGAACGTATTATTCCTTGGTGTTTAGATGGAATGTTTTGTAGATATCTGTTAGGTCCAATTGACTCATAATGTTGGTTAGTGTTATTTCTCTATTTAGTTTCTGTCTTGATGATATGTTGTTGGGAGCAGTGCCTCTAGCAGCTGCTTTGATATTTAAATCTCAGCGGAGAGACTGCTTTTACCGGACCTTCTCTAAAGGCAGGGTAGAATTTGCAAATCCATCTCCTTTTGTTTGTGACAGCAGGTAGGATAGCTTGTGAGGATCACACCTCTTTCTCAGGCTCCTCCTGGAATTTAAACCATTGTTCTGGGGTGTTTCTACTCTGGCTTAGAAACTCTACAATAAAAAGACAGGCTGACAGTTACTGCAGAAGAAGGCTGAAGATGATGCTCCAAGCATCCTGTCTCAACTCTTGTGTAAACAGGACACAAATAAAGGAACTAGATACAATGTTGTGCAATGGGAGGAGCCAGAGAACAGGAAAGAGTGGGAGGAGAAGGAGTGAGAGAAGAGCAGGAGAAGTGAGCACGAGGAGAGCAGAGCCGGAGGAGAGAGCTTGGAGGACGTGGAGCATGAACCAGACCTAAGATTTCACAAAAAGCAAGTATAATGTGGGAAATCTAAATGTTAGGAAACAGAGGGCTGGAGGCAGAGGAGGAGGCAGAGACTTGAGACTTGCTGCTTGCACTGCTTGCTGCAGCAGCCTGCCTTTTGCTGTGGCTGTTAAGTCTGGACCTTTAAAAAAGTTTCCTGTGGAGCAACAGAACAAAAAAATTTGAACACAGGGTACTTCCCAGAGACTCATACTCCAACCAAGGACTATTCATGGAGATAACCTAGAACCCCTGCACAGACAGCCCATGGCAGTTCAGTGTCCAAGTGGGTTACATAGTATTGGGAAGAGGGACTGCCTCTGACATAATCTGATTGGCCTGCTCTTTGATCACCTCCCCCTGAGGGGGAGCAGCCTTACCAGGCCACAGTAGAGGACAATGCAGCCACTTTTGATGAGAACTGATAGACTAAGATCAGAAAGGAGAGGAGAACCTCCCCTATCAGTGGACTTGGGGAGTGGCATGCATGCAGAAAGGGGAGGGAGGGTGGGATCGGGAGAGGAGGAGGGAGGGTCTTATGGGGGGATACAAAATGAATAAAGTATAATTAATAAAAAATTAAAAAAGTTTCCTCTGTGCTGTGTGTTTATTTAAATAATATTAATCCTCACTCCCGACTCAAGAACCGTTCGACTCTGCTGGCTGGCTCCAGCAATATGTCCATTGATGAGAGAAGTGTGTTAAAGTCTCTTTTATTAACCTGTGCGTTTTGTTGTGTGATTTAAAATTTAGTAATGTTTCTTTTACAAATGTGTGTGCCCTTGCATTTGGGGCACATATGTTTAGAATTGAGACATCTACTTGGTCGATTTTCCTTTGATGAGTATAAAGTATCCTTTCCCATCTCTTTTGATTACTTTTGGTTGAAAGTTTATTTTATTTGATGCTAGAAAAGCTACCCCACTTTGCTTCTTGTGACCATTTCTTGTCCTTTATTCTGAGATAATGTCTATCATTGTTGCTGAGGTGTGTTTCTTCTATGCAATATAATGATGGGTCCTGTTTATATTCCATTATGTTAGCCTATGTCTTTTTATTAGGGAGTTGAGGCCATTGATATTAAGAGATATTAATGACCAGTAGTTGTTAATGCCTGTTGTTTTGATGCTGTTGGTGGTAGTGGTGTGTGTGTGTGTGTGTGTGTGTGTGTGTGGTATGCCTCCCTCTTTTGGTTTTGCTGTTGTGGGGTTATCTATTTCCTGTGTTTTTTCTGGGTTTGATTAGGCTTGTGGGGTTGGAGTTTTCTCTCTAGTGTTTTCTGTAGGGATAGGTTTGTGAATAGGTACTGTTTAAATTTGCTTTTGTCGTGGAACATCTTGTTTTCTCCATCTATAGTGATTAAAAGTTTTGCTGGGTATAGTAGTTGAGGCTGATGTCTGTGGTCTCTTAGTGTCTTTATGATATCTTTAAGACTGAGCCCTTCTTATTGTTAAAGTTTCTGGTGAGAAGTCAGGTGTAATTCTGATAGGCCTGCTTTTATATGTGGCTTGGCCTTTTCCCCTTGCAGCTTTTAATATTCTTTCTTTGTTTGCACATTTAGTGTTTTGATTATCATGTGACAGGAGGATTTTCTTTTCTGGTCCAGTCTATTTGGTGTTCTGTAGGCTTCTTGTATGTTTATAAGCCTCTCTTTCTTTAGGTTGGGGAGGTTTTCTTCTATGATTTTGTTGAAAATATTATCTGGGCCTTGGAGGTAGGAGTCTTCTTCTAATTCTATCTTTCTTACTTTTGTTTTTTTTATAGTGTCTGAAATTTCTTGGATGTTTTGTGTCAGGAACGTTTTAGATTTAACATTTTCTTTTACTGTTGTCTCTATTTCTTCTAACATATCTTCTACCCCTACGATTCTGTCTTCCATCTCTTGTATTCTGTTGGTGATGCTTCTGTCTCTTGTCTCTAGTTCATGTTCTCTTCCAAAGGTTTTCCATTTCCAGGATTCCCTCAGACTGTTTTTTGTTTGTTTGTTTTTGTTTTTTTACAATTTGCTTTTATTTCCATTTTTAGGTCTTGGACAGATTTATTCATTTGCTTCTTCTGTTTGATTGTATTTTTTCTGTATTTTAAAAGGGATTTATTTAATTCCTTTACCTGTTTGTATTTTTCTGCATTTCTTTGAAGGATTTATTTTCCTCTTTTAAGGCCTCTATAATTTTCATAACCTCAGCTTTAAGATTGTTTTCTTGTGTTTCAGGTGTGATAGCATCCTCAGGGCTCGCTATGGTAGGAAAGCTGTGCTCCGGTGGTGTCATATAGCCCTGGGTTTTGTTGCTTGTGTTCTCATGCTGACCTCTAGCCATCTGGTTGACTTGGGTATTAGCAGGCCTGGTGGTCTCTGATGGTCGTAAGTCTCTGGAGTTGTAGGTTGAGCTCTTGATCCTAGATGGCCACAAACCTGTGGTTTTCCTGCTGCTTCCTGATAGATGCTGGTCTCTGGGACCACAGACTGGGCAGGGTTTGGGAAATGGCACAGGCCTGGGAACTGGGTTATGGGGTGAACAGGGGAAGTGGAGTGTAGAGGGGTCTGGGCAGACCTTGCCACTGCTGCTGGTGGGCTGTGGCAGGCCAGTAGATGAAGAGGGCACTCACCTGCCGCTCCCTGCTCTGTGCACTAGTCTCAGGCTGCAGAGCACGGAAGGTTCTGGCAGATTTTTTTCTTTCTGATCACAATAGGATTTACACTATTTTTTTTCTTGCATATTATTCTATTTCAGGCTGAAAACAGCTTACCATTGATTGTAACATAAGCACTCTTCACTTCTATTTCATCCCAATTGTTGCAAAGTGAAAATAACTTTTATAGCTGCATCCATAGCAGTCTTGAGTCTTTTCTAGCCTGGTTTTCCACCTCTAGGACTGTTTGTGTTTGGGAGAGGAAGGCAGGGGGTAAGTGCACCCACAGATGCCTACTATTGCTCTACTGCCCAATGCCAGTGTAGTGGGATGGAACATGGTAGAGCTGGAAGCTCTGAGCCTTGGCTAACTGAAGGATGTTAGAAAATCATTAATTTTTTTTTATTAATCTGTATATATGTAGTATCTCCAGGTGCTAGGGATGGTTTTAAAACAAACAAACAAATAAACAAACAAACAATAAGATAGGTTCTAGCAATCACAAAGAATGAAGACTTTGAGTATAGTAGTGATTTCAGTTCGCTTTCAGACTGTAGGTCAAATTAATCTTATTAGTTTGAATTTACTAGTCAGTTTAATGAGGGGATAGAAAGACCTACTGAGATTAATAGAGTGTGGAAGTCCAGACTTAGTGTAAAGAGGCAATAGTGATAGAGCATCTCAGGAAAACTTCTGCTCTCTAACAGGAGTCCATCAGTATCCCTCTGAGAGCTGTTAAAACGGATCCACCCATGGTGAGGAGATCCAGGTAGCAGGTGCTTTTAAAACATTGTGGAAAACCTCAGTGCCTGGACCCGACAAAGGGCAGCACGAGGGAGGGAGGAGAAGGTCAAGACACAAAAAGTACAGATCCGTCTGTATCTTTCAGGTGCCTGGCTGAGAGAATGAGGATGTACCTTCATCAGGAGTTCTGTGAGTTATGTGAG
The DNA here is from genome assembly GCA_010120015.1 of Rhombomys opimus. Classification (NCBI taxonomy): domain Eukaryota; kingdom Metazoa; phylum Chordata; class Mammalia; order Rodentia; family Muridae; genus Rhombomys; species Rhombomys opimus. Next base: position 179,058 of record REGO01001084.1, on the reverse strand, counting down.
GCTTTTAAGGGACATTAGTAAAAAATGAGGTGAGGGAGAAGTTTGTATAGCAAAGGCAAGAGGGCTGCATGGTGATGCAAAGATCAGTATGTAAGAGATAAAACAAATAACAAATGTCAATTTAAACATACTGTGTACTTAGTGACTGTGTGGACACAGTCACGTGTGTCCAGGTGTATGTGTGTGTGTGTACATGTGGAGACTAGAGAGCAACATGTTAATCAAGTGGTCTCCATCTTGCTTTATTGAGACAGGGTGATTTGCCTTGACTAGCTGGCCATTGAGCCCCAGGGATCTGCTTGTCTCTGACTACCCCAGGAGCATAGCAAACGCTTTCCTGACTGAACCATCTCCTTAGCCCTACTAGCTGATAATTTATATACTGTATTTAAATGCCAGTTTCTTACTTTGAAGGTGGCAGATACTAACATCAATTGCAAGTCATTTGTAAAGATAAAATAAATACAAGAATGTAAACTACTGGTGATTGTCAATGAAACATATTAGGACTTAAATGGTAGCACTATCATTACAGTTTACTACTTAAAAGAGCTTTAACTCCTAGAGTAAGACGGAGAGCCCCCAGTATCTAATCCTTTATTGAATTTAAAGCCATTCTTGCACAGATATCTCTTTGAGCAGACAGGGTTAAAATTTTATAGCATCTTCTCTGAAAGAAGGCTTTTTCTCAGGTTGGGAGAATGAGCTTCTGAAGAAGCTGTGTGCTCTCTGTGATGAAAGAAGCATTGAATTCGGGTAACACAGTTGGACACGTCTGTTTTTGATTGTTGATAAATATTTCATTTTACATTTTAAATTCATAGGGGCCACAAAATCACTGAAGATGAAAAAGAATCAAATACGAGGCCGTCGCTTTGCAGGATTGTTCCTTAGAACACGCTTGTTCTCATTTTGTTCAGTTGAGGTGGAAGCTCCTTGGCAGCTGGCCACAGACAGCAAGTTCACTGCTGCAGCTGCACACTCTGAGCCTGAGCCTCCTTCTCCTTCGCTGGTGGATCTCACATAGCCCCCTTCCAGGAGAAACTCAGAAGCAATCATTACTCCCCCAGCTACAGGCTTGATGCCTCAACTCAAAAAAAAAAAAAAAAAAGAACATCTTTGTGCTAGCATTGCTCCCTGACTTCCCATCTCATTGTAATGGAGAGAAGTGTAGCTGTTTTATTGGATTTCACATTTTAACGCCAAGAGCCAGCACATCTTGGAGTTAACCACAGGGTGGGCGTTTATTATACACATGCTAATAATGTCAGATTTTATAAATTCTGAAAACAACAGACTGTGCTAAAAGAGCAAACGTTTACAATTACAAGATTATGTTGCCTCCTCCAATTTAATCAGCTTTTTTTTTTTCTTTTGAGGGCTAAGCCTTCTTCCATCTTAATGTCAATTTATAATTAACACTAGGCCATCTTCACATTGGTATACTCATTTTATCTAATAGAGTGTTTTTCATCTAATTGCCTCCAAATTTATCATATAAATGTCAAAGCCAAATTTTCCTATAATAACCCATTATCTCTACAGTTCTGGTTCAGTGAACCCACAAGAAATGGCATCTTAATCATTCCTGGGAGGGTGAAGAACAGCAAACTACCTATGAGGAAAAAGATGGGCACCTTTTAAAAATAATAAATCTTGACTATATTTTTAAAATCTTACCACATTTCTCATCAGTTTATGTTATGCTATCTTATCTTATTCTAAGCAGGGGATGAGCTTGGTTGAAATAGGATAGAGGAGGCAGTGGTTTTCATATAAATACTAGGAGCAGGGACCTGCATGCAGGGGCCTTTGTATCTGTCACTTCCTCTCCTTCATTCTCTCCAACCCAGTGAGAAGGTCAGGCCCAAACCATCATTTCTCAAACATGTGTCACCTGTACAGGCCCTGTGTCTAACCCTGCTCACCCTGCTCATACCTACAACGTTCAGTTTTCTTGAGTTACATGAAAAACACATTTGAAAAGAAGTTACAAAACAACAACAACAGTAGTATGGAATGCTTGTAATGAATCAGTAAATTCCAGAGGAGTAGAATTACCTACACAGCGGCAGAAATCACATCATAATCCGTGTTTCCACAAGAAGGTTGTATCATTTAGACAGTTGCTGAGTTATTTCATTGACTGAATACTTGCCATTTGAGCAACACTGGACTAGTTAGCTTTGGGGTTTTTTTATGGATCCCAAAATTTGTGATAAAGTTATTTAAGGAAAGATCTTTTTAAATAGTTTTTATGGAAATGGGGTATTTCTAGCCAAAAAGCTCTTATGCAGCTGTTCCCAGAATGTGATGAGTGCTTACTAGGGAAGAGATTTATAGAGATCAAACAACCATTGGCTTGTTTATTTTGAGATGAGATTACCTGCTGGGGCCATGTTTTAGGAAACATTTAAGAGAACATTAAGCTGAGTAGTGTTCCACTGTGTAAATATTCCACAATTTCTGTATCCTTTCCTCAGTTGAGGGGCATCTAGGTTGTTTCCAGATTCTGGTTATTACGAATAAAGCTGCTACAAACATGGTTGAGCAAATGTCCTTGTTGAATGGTTGAGCATCTTTCCAATATATGCTCAGGAGTGGTATAGCTGGATCTTGAGGAAGCACTTTTCCTAATTGAGAAAGCACCAGATTGGTTTCCAAAGTGGTTGTGCAAGTTCATATTCCTATCAGCAATGGAGGAGAGTTCCCCTTTCTCTACATCATCTCCATCATGTGTTGTCACATTAGTTTTTGATTTTAGCCATTCTGATGGGTGTAAGGTGAAATCTCAGGGTTGTTTTGATTTGCATTTCCCTGATGACTAAGGATGTTGAGCCTTTCTATAAGTGTTTCTCTACCATTTGATATTCCTCTACAGAGAATTCTCTGTTTAGCTCTGTACTCCATTTTTTAATTGGATTACTTGATTTTTTGCTTTTTAACTTCTTGAGTTCTTTATATATTCTGTATATTAGCCCTGTGTCAGATATGGGGATAGTGAAGATCCTTTCCCAGTCTGTAGGCTGTTGTCAGTAATTAAAAACAAGGAAATCATGAAATTTGCAAGCAAATGGTGGGAACTAGAAAAAATCATCCTGAGTGAGGTATCCCAGAAGGAAAAAGACACAGATAGTATATACTCACTTACAAGTGTATATTAGACATATAGAATAAGCATACTAAGATCTGTACACCTAAAGAATCTAAGCAAGAAGGAGGACCCTGGGTAAGATGAACAATCCACATTCAGCAAGGCAAAAGGGACAGACATTGGAAGAGGGAGAAAACAGGGAACAGGACAGGAGCCTACCATAGAGGGCCTTTGAAAGACTCTATCCAGCAGGGTATCAAAGCAGATAGTGAGACTCATAGACAATTTTTGGGCAGAGTTCAAGGAATCTTATGAAAGAAGGGGGAGATAGAAAGACTTGGAAAGGACAGGAACTCCACATGGAGAGCAATAGAACCAAAAAATATTGGCAAAGGAGTCTTTTCTGAGACTGATACTCTAACCAATGACCATGAACGGACATAACCAAGAACCCATGCACAGATGTAACCCATGGCAGCTCAGTCTCCAAATGGGTTCCCTAGTAAGGGAACTAGGACTGTCTCTGACATGAACTCAGTGGCTGGCTCTTTGATCACCTCCCCTGATCGGGGAACAGCCTTAGCAACCTACAGAGGAAGACAATGCAGCCAGTCCTGATAAGACCTGATAGGCTAGGGTCAGAGGGAAGGGGAAGAGGACCTACCCTATCAGTGGACTTGGGGAGGGGAATGGGAGGAGAAGAGGGAGGGAGGGTTGGTTTGGGAGGTGGCTATAGCTTTGATACAAAGTGAATAAACTGTAATTAATAAAAAATAAAGAAAAAAGAGAACATTAAGCTCTAAAAAATTCAACACAGTTTTCACTTTCAGGGAGGTTACAAGGAAGCTGCATAGAAATATAAATCTGACATGATCATAGTCAGAATGCTTATTCCATAGAAACAGGATAAATGCCATCCCCACAGATCATCAGGATGATGATGATGATTATATTCTTCCTGGAATATAATAGCTGTCCAGCAGATGACAAAACAGTTTAGCCTAGCAGTGTGTGCTACTTTGTATTATTAGTAGCATCATATACAACATAAATTATCCTTGACTTTTCTGTCTTCTTAATGCCTCAGAAAACTGTATTATACTTTGTCTTGAATATAATGATGCCTGTTATAGTAGATGTTCAATCATCATTTGTTGAAGAATGAATAAAGCAATATTTAAAATGTAAGTTCTGGGGATTAAACAGTGATACCTGCATTGCTCAATCCAGTATACAGCCTTTATTTCTGAAGCCGCATGGTTTGCTGTGTGAACAAACACTTGTATTATTCACTTAGTGCATATTTTCTTTGTTTAAATCTCAGTATCTAGGTTCTTCAGAGATATAGATTGCAATAGCAGCAAGACTGCATTGCAGATTCATGCTTTGTAGTGTCTCTCTGCAACAAAAATACAAGGAAAATACATGAAAATTTAAAAGAAAAGCATTGGCAGTAGCAAGATGGCTCAGTAGGTAAAGGTGCTTATCATCAAGTCTGATGACTTGAGTTTAATCTCTGGGACACATAGAGAAACAATTCTCTCAACTTTTCCTCATACATGTGCACATGCAGGACCCCTCCCCTCAAATAATAAAATATTTTAAAAGGGGGAAAATACAAATACCTTTGTCTGAGTGGTCTTAATTAGGTTACAGTAGGAACAACACCATAATCTTAATTTGTTGAAAAATGCATTTCTTGCTCACAGAGCTTTCCCGCTGTGATACATAGGGCATTGATCCATGCTGTGGTCACCTTCAGGTAGATGGCAGTAGTCCCACTTGAGGCGTCACTAATGCCTGTGGTGCTGAAAAGAATGTGATGTCATGAATTGTTTTTTTTTTTCTATGTATAAGTCCACTCTTAATTTTATTCACCAGCGCAAGTCACAAGGCTAAGTCTACAGTAAAGAAACAAAATCTTGATGTCTCTAGAAGAAAAAGTAGAAATAGATATAGGTTGACATAATTTGGCTGAGTAATCATGCTGAAACTAGCCACACATTAGCCCTAAACTGAACAGAAATGGAGAGATGAGCACAGAAAAGTGTGGACCCTGGAAGTCAGAGGCAGGGAATGTTAGTCAGGCATTGAGTTCTCTCAGGGCCCAAATGCTCATCAAGTGCTATACATTCATGTTCTTTGGGAGGAAAACCATCCCCGACCTGGTGGTAGACAGGTCAGCTACTCACTCAGCAATTGGTGACATCACTCTGCTGTCACAAACTGAATTATATTTCAAAGGTCCCTGCAAGAACAGGGAGCAAAGATCTGAGTCAGAGATATCTAAGCACACAGAGTAAGGACAAATATTTCATAGTTACAAAAGAGTTTGTAGACAAAAATTTTAATCACACATAGAAGCACTACTACAATAGACAAGAAAATCATATTACAATGTGTATTCACTCCATTTATTAAAAACAATGTTGTCTGAAAAATAATTAGGTGTAAAATGTCCAAAAAGGGAAAGAAAATAGTGAAAGGAAGAAATAGACACAACTAGGGATGGGAAGGAATGAAAGAGTAGACATGAAGAAGAAACACTTCGAAATATTAAAAATACAAAATGATGGACCCTATTACAGAAAGTGACAACTGCTTAAAAGGCAAACAGCTGACTGTGGGATGCCTGTCACCCCGCCCCCCATGGATATAGCTACACCATAACTACTACACCTAAGGCTTAGGGAAGAAAAGGGAGTAAAAGGATTGCCAGAGCCAGAAGCCTAGGATGTCTGTTGTGAGACTACATCTTCTCTGCATGACAAGCATGTGGCACGCCTGAAAACTCAACAATACAGCTTTCTAACCAACACCTGAACAACAACACCAGTATAGAAATGCCAGTATGGAGTGAGGGAAATATCACAGGGCCCACGCATAGATGAAGAGCTATAGGCAATTCTGACTACCAAGAGAGGGAGAATTAGTCTTTCCCAGGGATGAGTTCCTAATTGCTTGTCCAATAACAAGTGCTGTCAGCCTAAAATTGTAAACATTTGAGCAACACTAAATGTATGTATATTAGGTTGCATTTGTGTATTTATTTACATATATGAAATAATAATGAGGAGAAGAGGCCATGAATTTGAAGGAGAGTAGAGAGGGCACAGGAGAGATTATAGGTAGGAGAAGAAAGGAAAGAATTAATATAAATACAGAACACATATGAAATAAAAATTGTGTGTGATATATACATAAGTACCTCAACCCTCCCCCCAAAAAAAGATAGTCAATGAAATAAATGAGCAATATTTAAGAGTACAACCTCAAGGCTGAATACTATGAAAAGAACTGGCTGATAAGATGGATAGATTGAAGGATGAACCCACAATGTAGAATAGTGATACAGAAAAAAAAATTAAGATTTGAAAAACATTTTAAAATAAAATGCAGGAATAGGAGTATAGAGTATAACTGGAAACAAGATACTAAAGGGAACAACAAGGTAAAAGTGTGGAAAGAGCTGAGAGCTTACCAGTATTTTCAAAACTCTGCATCCTCAGATAAATGTACATTTTAAGAGCTAAGGAGGGTAAGTGAAAACATAAACCACTTAGGCCCAGCGATGAGACTGTGAAAAATCTGGTAGAGGTGAGGAACAGTTGTGTGTGGCTGAAAACCTCAGCAGTAGCCAGTAAGAAACAGATGACTTCAAAAACAAAAGATTTAACTGATGATGCACACCAACAGTGAATTCCCAGGACAGTAGAGTGACCCTTGGCTACATATGAATGCATAGCTTTATCATTTAGCACCTGCCCATCCTATCCTTGAGAGAAGGGAGACAAGGGTGCTCTCAGACCTATAAAGAGTAAAAAAGCTATTTATTGCCCATAGGTCATTATTGAATAGACTACTGAAGATGACATTTCAGTAAGAAGAAATTGATCTAAATGTATGAAGTTGTTATGGTAGAGAGGGTCAAAGGCCAGAATCAGGAAACGGTTTCATTGAGATGACATTATTTTAAAATCTGCAAAAATAACATACAAAAGTTTAGCTGTAGAAAAAAATGAAAAGATTATAGAAGATCTTTGTGTTGGGTCACGTTGACTCTGTCTTACCTCTCCCCAAACATATAACATAAAAGTAAAAAAAAAGTCTTATGAAAGCCTAAATTAAGTTGAATATGAACTTTTTAAAAAAATGTTTGAAGTTGAAAATTGGGACTAAGCTCTGTGTGATATTGAAATCTCTTCTATTATTTAAATCCTTAACATAATGCTGAAAAGCCTAGTTTTGTGAAGCCATTAGCTAATTCAAATGATTTTGTTCTTAAACTCTAGGGAAAAATAAACCACAAGAAAACAATCACTGTGATTTACAGCAGTCATTTGGTTCAGGTCAATGGAGGGCTCATCCAGTCGCCTAGAGTGTTCACATTTTCCTCAGCCTTACTCCATTGTAATTATTGGCTACAGAATGTCATGTCTTAAGATCAACCAGTCATCCAAGGAAATTTCATACACACACACATACACTATAAACACGCACACTACACATACACGCCCATGCACGCACGCACGCACACACACACACATACACACACACACAGATTCCTTTTAGTGCATGTGTGAGACAATTTATGGAAACTGGTTCTACTATGTAGGAGATTGAAATTAGGTCATCGGGCTTGGCAAAAACCTCCTTTACCTTCTGAGCCATCTTGCTAACCTCAACCTTAGTATTCTTATATAACATTTTGGAAATGGATCTGATGAACTTGAAAGTCCTTAGATGATTTGTAAGTTTACGATTCTAGAATGTTCCAGGCTTCTAGATAGTCTGATTTGCGAGGTTTTAGGCTGCCACATGTCTTTGTGGCTTATGTTGTTGGTTTCCTGGAGTCTGCTTTGTTCAGATATTCTGGAACAAGGCTACTTAGTTACATGATACTAGCTCTCTTTCCTGTGCCTTTCTCTTTTTAGGGAGAAGTACTGCGAGGAGCGCCCTGTAAAGGGAGACACATAGAAAAACAGAATTATAGGTGTACCAGCCATTTCACAAATAATGTTTATATAATACTGGACAGAGAGTCTGTACGTTTGTAAAGGCTGTGACAATGGCACCTTTGTCCAACTACACACGAGCCATGAGAAACCTTCCTCAAAGAGATGGGCTGGGATTGCTGTGACAGCTGGCACTGGGCCACCTTCTCATCAGTGACATTTATTGTGAAGCAATATTCAAGATCTTGATTGGAGACACACAGCAAAGACAGAATTCTGAATCGTTGAAAAAGATGCCTGTAATTTCCTTTACCGGGGAGTAGTCATTAGGAAGTAGGGTGTCATTATCCCAGTCGTTAAAACATGCGGCATTCTTTATCATAGACTATGGTACCAGCCTTATCCTTAGTGGAATTGTTTAATTTTGTTCAAATCATATTTCCTGGACCACAAACAAAGAAGAGCGAGGGCAGAACGCAGCAGTAAGAAAGGGCTTCCCTGGTGCCTACTCTTCTCTTTAGTACTTTACTTCCGAGACAATGAAAATGTTATGTGCAAAATCTTACCAGAAGGGGCAAATGGGACCTTTTCGGGTATGCATTTCTCTCCTCATCATGTTTGATTGGGTGTTGTTGGACGTGGATAATGGAAACCAGCTGCTGCACTTCACACTGACATAACAGCTCCATCTCTGCTTTCTTATGCACTCGGCAAATGAGTCCATAAAACATTTAATGATATTTTAATATAAAAGAATAATTTCATTTCTTTCCGCAAAATATTTTATAATGAAAAATTATGCATGTTTGGTGCTTATATTTTTGGCTATTCCTATGAGTAAAGTCCCTGAGAGAGAGAGTACAGAACTTGGTTGAAGAAAAAGTAGACCTCAAATCACATATTTAGTTAAAACCCTATCTAACAAAACAATCCTTAATGTTTTATTCTCTAACAAAACTGAATCTTCCACAGCTCTCTACAGCATTAAATTTTATTTGTTTTGCTGATGGCATATGCTGACTTCACTCCATTACAGTTGTTTGTCTAAATCTTTCTTTAGATGAGCTTTTTTATTATTTATGGCAACTCTTATTTTTAATGTGTGTGTTTGAATCTCTTGTCTAGGATACATTTTACCCTATTGACTCTCACTTTTCCTGGTTTTAACTTGGGCACTAAAATTATTTCTGCAAGTAATATTCAAGCTTGCTGATATGTGTTTACTTTTGAATACAAGAGACTTCCTCCTTTGTGGACTAAACACACACACACACAGACACACACACACACACACACACACACAATTTCTGGGAAGCCATGCAGTGGTGTGAATCATAGGATACATTTATGAATAAATAAAACAAAATAATATGTTAAGGTTTTAGGAGAGACTTTTGATAATTCCTCCTCCAAGCCCTTTCTGCATGCAGAATTGTAATTCAACCGCAAATATCTATATTTCAAGATTTCACAGCCTTTGGTAATATTTTCAAAACATTTCAAAGATCAGTTTTATGTTTCTGAGTGGGGCTTTTGTTTTAATTTTTATTACAAGTCTTTCATCTGGTTCTGTGTTAGACAGACCTCACAATAGTTTTCATTTTTTTCTTCAGAATTAGATTTGCAAACAGTGAAAGCTAGTGATTTCACAGAATAAAAAGTAAATATTTTTGTTTATCACCACACATTACTGTGCTCTCAGCTTTGGTTATGGAAGCTTTTCTTTATAGTAAGTGATGCTCAATGCAAAGACACATTATGGTCAAAATGTTGAGAACAAGTGAGATCTGTGTGTTCAGTCATAAACAAGACATATATACCAGTCCTCCAAGGCTCAGGGAGTACCACAGGAGAGGAATAGTAAGATGAGGATGAGGATAGGATGAGGATTTCTGCTGTGAGAACTTGTCTTCTAGATACAACTCAGCCATTGCCCCCATGAACTCAAAGACACTGTGGTTACCTGCCTAAGACCTGCATGAGATTGGGCCCTGCAACATTTTATTATGGATGGATGAAGGGCCCATGATTCTTCAAGAAGACCTTCTGGCAGACAGTGGTTGTAAGGGTCTCTAATATCGCCAGAGCTGAGTTGTCCATGTTTCTGTAGGAAAGACTCACCCATGTTTATATGAGCAACTATAATTAAACTCAGTGGCAATAAAACAAGAGCAAAACAAAGAGAAGAAAATAGGGAGATTTTCTGGGGAGAATGAGGGATTCCACAGGAGCAGGAGAGGGATGAGATAGTGTTGAGAGGAAGAACACGTTTACAGTACATGTAAGGAATTATCAAAGGATAATACAATTAAAATATACAATAAATACTTGAATGCAATTAGATGTACCTGTATTACAGACTTCACCAATCCCTTCATTCAACGTTGCTCTTCACAATGTTGCATTTGGCTTCCTACCTTGGTTTCTTTTGAATCTAAATTTTCTTAAAAAACGTTACAGTTACATTTATCTATTTATCTGTCTGTCTGTGTGTTTGTGTGTTTGTGCCACCCCATACTTTGGACATCAGCGGTTAGCCTGTAGGAGCTGTTTCTTTCCTCCTACAATGTAGGCACTAGAGATTTGAACTCAGATCATCAGGCTTGATTGCAAGCCTCTTTACCCAGTGCACCATCTTGTTTGCCTAAAATTTTTGATGTAAATTTTTGGTTCTATGCTGCCATTGTCAAGGCAATTACTAATCTTCCTCATGGGCATCTCTTTTTTTTAATTAAAAATTTTCATACAGTATATTTTGATTTTATCCTTTCCCTTTTTCCAACTCTTCCAAGATCCTCGTCCTATCTCCATCTCCACCCAATGTTATGTTCCCTGTCTTTCGAAAAAAAATCCCATAAACAAAGCAAACAAAGAAATAAAAATAAAAACAAACATAAAACAAACTGAAAATCTTCTGCAAGACAAAGGACACTGTCAATAGAATAAAATAGTAGTCTACAGATTGGTAATAGATCTTTACCAACCCTACATCTGACAAAGGGCTTCTTGGTTAGGGAATGGGTTTTGTGTTTATTTCTCCTTCTTAGTACTGTGGCTTAAACTTGTATAGTTCTTGTGCATGATGTCATTCTTTATGAGATCATATATGTATCAACCCTGTTGTGTTTGAAAGATTTTGTTTTCTTGGCCTCATTTCTCACCTCTTCCACTTATATTTTTTCTGCTTCCTCTTCAATATAGATTCTCAAGCCTTAAGGGGAGAAGTTGAATAAAACCTTCCCATTTAGATATGAATGCTCAAAAAAAAATCTATCACTGGAAATTGTCCAGTTATGGATCCATGTGTTAATTATCATCTACTGCAAAAAGAAGCATCTCTGATGAGGGTTTAACACTTATGCATGGGTATAATAATATTTTGTTGTTTATATATTATCTATTTATTTATTCACTTTACATCACAACTTTAGCCTCCTCCCTCATCCCCTTCTGGTCCTGCCCTCCCTCCCTCTTCTCCCTTCTTCCCTTCCCCAATTTCTTGATAGGCTAGGGTCAGATGGGAGGGGAGTAGGGTATAATACTATTAAGAGTCATTTTATTGCCATGTCCTTTAGCAGAACAATAGTAGGTTTCCTTCGATGACACATGACCTGTCTAGTATCATGTCAGGTTTTTGACTACTTTAACAGTGTCAGGTATCTCATGGGCTGGGCCTTAAATCCAACAGCATCAAACAAACAACAATAACAAAACGTGGCTAGTTACTTCCACATTTGTACCAATATTATACAATATCTTGCAGTCAGGTTGCAGTTTTAGGGGAAGGTTTTCTAGCTGTGTGATATTTTAAAATTAAGTATTTATTTATTCACTTTACATCCTAATGGATGCCCCCTTCCTCCTCTCTCCTGGTCCCACTGTACAAACCTTTCCCTTAGTCTCCTTCTTCTCAAAAAATGGGAGCCCACCATCTGCTGGAGCCAGTCAGGCAGAGTCGAACGGTTCTTGAGTTGGGAGTGAGGATTAAAATTAATAAAATAAACACACAGCACACAGGAAACTTTTTAAAGGTCCAGACTCAATAGCCACAGCAAAAGGAAGGCTGCTGCAGCAAGCAGTGCCAGCAGCAAGTCTCCCGTCTCTGCCTCCAACCCTCGTCTCTAGCTCCTCCCCTCTTTCCTGTCCTCCGGCTCCTCCCATAGCACAACATTGTATCTAGTTGCTTTACTTGTGTCATGTTTACACAAGAGTTGAGATAGGATGCTTGGAGCATCATCTTCAGCCTTCTTCTGCAGTAACTGTCAGCCTGTCTTTTTATTGTAGAGTTTCTAAGCCAGAGTAGAAACATCTCAGAACAATGGTTAATTTGCACAAGGAGCCTGAGGAAGAGGTGTGATCCTCAGAAGCTATCCTACCTGCTGTCACAAACAAAAGGAGATGGACTTGCAAATTCTACCCTGCCTTTAGAGAAGGTCCGGTAAAAGCAGTATGTCCGCTGAGACTTAAATATCAATGCAGCTGCCAGAGGCACTGCTCCGACAACTGTATCAATCCATCCCAGCAAATCAATTTTCATAAAGACTGAGCACATCCTCCTCCACTGAGGAGGAGGTAGCCCCTCTAGGGGGAACTGATCCAATAGCAGGCAACAGAGTCCATGTCAGAGAGAATTCTAGTTCTACTTGCTAGGGGACTCCCATGAAGACTAAGTTGCCTATCAATTAAGTATATGTAGGAAACCTAGGTCCAGACAATGCATGCTCTTTGGCTGATGCTTCATTCTCTGTAAATCCATGTAGGCATAGGTTAGTTGACTCTGTTAGTCTTCTTGTAGAGTTCTTTCTTCTCTGTGTCCTTCTCTCCTCCCCCCACACTTTCACAAGGGTCCTGGAGCTCCATCCCATGTTTGACTGTAAGTCCCATCATCTGTTTCGATTGGCTACTGAGTGGAGCTTCTCAGAGGACAGTTCTCTATTGATGTGTCCTTTACCTTACAGAAGCTTTTCAGTTTTAAGAGTTCCCATTTATCAATTGCAGGTCTTCGAGTCCAAGCTGTTGGCATTCTGTTCAGGAAGTTGTCTCCTGTGCCAATGAATTCAAGGCTCTTCCTCACTTTATTTTCTAGTAGATTTAGTGTATCTGTTTAAGGTTGAGGTCTTTGATCCATTTTGACTTGGGTTTTCTGCAGGGTGACAAATATGGATCTATTTGCATTCTTCTACACGCGGAAATCCGGTTAGACCAGCACCATTTGTTAAAGATGTTTTCTTTTTTCCATTGTATGGTTTTGGCAGCTTTGCCAAAAAACAAGTGTCCGTAGGTGTGTGGATTTATTTCTGGGTCTTCAATTCAACTCCATTAATGAACCTGTCTGTTTCTATGCCAATATGATGCAGTTTTTTATTACCCTGTAGTACAGCTTGAAATCAGGTACGGTGGTACCTCCAGAAGTTCTTTTATTGTACAGAATTGTTTTAGCTATCCTTCGTCTTTTATCTTTTCCAAGTGAAGTTGATAGTTGCTCTTTAAAGGTCTGTAAAGTATTGTGTTGGAATTTTGATGGTAATTGCATTGAATATGTAGATAGCTTTTGGTAAGATGGTCATTTTTACTATGTTAATTCTATCACTCCATGAGCATGGAAGATCTTTCCATCTTCTAAAATTATTATTATTATTATTATTATTTAATTTTTTTTCTTCAAAGCCTTGACACTCTTGCCATAGATGTCTTTCACTTGCTTGGTTAGAGTTACACCAAGATATTTTGTATTATCTGTGGCTATTGTGAAGGGTGTTGTTTCTCTAATTTCTTTCTTAGCCTGTTTGTGGTTTGTATACAGGAAGGCTACTGAAGTTTTTTAGTTAAATTTGTATGCAGTCACTTTGCTGAATGTGTTTATTAGCTGTCGGCGTTCTCTGGTAGACTCTTGTAGGTCTTCTTGTGGAGCTTCTATCCCCTCTGGGTCCTTCTATCCTTCCCCAACTCTTCCACAAGACTCCTCACACTCCATGTAATGAATGTTGTGAGTCTCTGCATCTGTTTACTTCAGCTGCTGGGAATAGAACAAAAAATAATACTAAGATTGACAAGTGGGGTTGCATGAAGTTAAGCATTTTTTTGCATAGCAAAGGTAACAGTCAATATAGTGACTACAGATCAGTAGAAAATCTTTGCCAGCTCTGCATTTGACAAGATTATGAATTAACCTGAAACCTAAATACAAACATTTTCAAAATATAAAAAAAGATCAGTCAATCAATGGACTAATGAGTTGAACAAGCAGTTTCCAGAGGAAGACTAGCCAATAAATATTTGAAAGTGTTCAATATCCTTAGCCATGAGGATTATGCAAATTAAAACTACACTGAGATAAAGAGTCATTTGTGCTGAGACCGAAAGTTTGATTTTGTTTCATATTACTTATTCTTACTAACTATTGTTATTGTTACTTCATCATTATTATTGCTGTTCCCTGTTTGTCTCCCAATGAAAAAGAGAAAGAAAAGGTGTGTATTTGGGTGAATGGGAAGTAGCCACGATCTAAGAGGAATCAGGGGAGGGGAAGGGGAAGCTATAATCAGAATATACTGCATAAAAATATCTATTTTCAATTAAAAAAAAAAGAGGGCATATAACAAAAAAATTCCTCCAAAATGCTTTTCCAATATTTGATTTTTAGATAAAATCATAAACCTGGCATTTATAACTTCTTGAATTTGAACTTAATTTTTATGGTGAAGCATGTTTAGAGGATGCTGACCACACAAAATTTAGGTGTTAGAAATGATACTGATACAGATCTCCAACTATTTGTCTGGAAGACAGAATCTAAAGGAAAGCATGGCCTTTGAATTGTGTATTGTGGGATAAACTTGGCTGCATACTTAAATGTATGCATTCCTACACTATTGAATGTCCCAATAGGGTGTAAAGTTCATTAATTTATTTTTGTACATCACAGTATCTTGAGCCATAGCAAAGCCAGTCTGGTAAAACATTAAATATTTACTGAATGAAAATAAAAGAAAGGAAGAAAGAAAGAAAGAAAGAAAGAAAGAAAGAAAGAAAGAAAGAAAGAAAGGAAGGAAGAAAGAAAGAAAACCAACTATATTGAGAGTCCATCTCACACCAGTTAGAATGACTGTCATCCAAAAAATCACAGGGCAACAAATGTGAGGAGAGTGGGATTTTGTTCATTGTTGGTAAGAATGTAAACAGGTATAGCCATTCTAGAAGCCAGCTTGGACGCTCTTCAGAAATAAATAAACATTTTTCTTCCAAGTTCTGACACTCCTGGCTCAATATTCAAGGAATTGTAAATCAACCTATTGCAGAGATACCTACACACCCATACTTAATGAAGCTGTCTGCAAAACAGCCAAGCTATGTAGCCAGCCTAGAAGTTCATCAACAGGTGAGTAGGCAAATAAACTACATTTCATACACAATGGAGTCTTATTCTTCTGTAAAGAGGAATGAAATTATGACATGGGGAGGAAAATAGATGGGGTTGGCAGGCATGATGCTAAATGAAATAAATCAGACTCAGAAAGAGAAAACGTCTCTTTCATATGCGTACCTTAGGTTTCCATTTTCATGTACATGTGTAAGGCTTTGAAGGCAAAGAAAAGCTACTAAGGAATGAAAGAGGTTCAAGCTTAGTGGAACAAGATGGTGGATTTGAGTATATGCAACACAAAAGTAAGAGGGAGTACTTGATGAAAAATGTTGATCAGTAGAGAGGGCTAAAGAGGAGCAACGTTGGGGTGAATAAGAACGAAGTTTGGTGATACACACACACACACACACACACACAATATGAAAATGTAACAATGAAACCCATTACTTTATGAGCTAGCAAAAGTTACTTACATTTTAATAAGCACACAGTGGGGAAGACAGAAGACTGAGTAAACTCCTCAGCAGGAGTGCTAAGGGAAGAATCTAATACCCTGGTGCCCAGTCACACCTCTGCAGCACTCCTAACAGCATCCCCTCTTCCCCAGTGAATTACTCATTTGGGATGATGATTCATGCACTATGCACTCAGTTCTCCACGGCTCCGCCAATATAATCACTCCTCACGCCCAAGTCTTCCTTTGCTGCCAAAACTTCTATAGATTTGAGGTTTTTGCCTTCTCATGATTCATACTATAAATTACAATCTTTTTCTAAGTTTATTTTATTTTATACATTAAAATGAGTGCATATTCTTTATGTGTGTTTGCTTGATTTCAATTATTCTCCATTTTTTTAAATGGAACCTAAACTTTTAAGTTTGGTTACACCGACTAGCCAGCAAGTACCAGGGATTTTCCTGTCTCTGACTCCAATGCACTGGGATTCTAGGTGTGCACTAGCCCAGACTTTTACCCTTATTCTTGGGCTTGAATTTGGGTTTTCACGCTCACATGACAAGCACATTACTGAATGAGCCACCATCTTAATCATCTTTTCTGTTATGTCATCTTCCAGACTTAAAGATAATAGTTTTTCTATGTTGGGATGATTATTTCCTGTCTCCTTCCTCCCCTGCCTTAACCTCGGGGACTTACAATAGAAAGCTGTAAAAGGAAAGGATGAAACCACAGTATTTCTGTTTGAAGATGATATGAGACTCTAAAGGTTTCATCAGTAGCAAATTCTTAGATCTGATGAACAAATCCAGCAATGTAGCATACAAAATAGCAATAGGGGCACGCCAACAGTACAGTTGTTTAACAACAAGAATTTTTTTTTTCCTTAGGGATAGAAAAAAATGGTGCCTGTGAGGTGGACATTGCCGTGGTTTGCATATGAAATAGTCTCTAGAGGGCTCACATGTTGGAGTGTTGGTACTTAGATGCTTTATTTAATTCTTGAGAGCTGATTGGATAATGAAGGTGCTAACTTCATCAGAACATCATTCATGCAGTACCTTGCAGAAGAAAGTAGTACTGTGGGTGTTCCTTTGAGTGTCCCAGCTATCCCTGAGCTGTGTCTTTCTGCTTTCAGGCTTTCATGATGTGAGCAGCTGTGTTTCTCTATACCCTTCTGCCACATGTCCTGCCTCACCTCAACACCAATGGAACCTCTGAAACTGTTGGGGGAAAAAATAGATCTTCCCTTCTTTAAGCTGTTTCTCTCAGGAATTTTGTCACAGTGATGATACTCTGACTGTTAATGGGTATCTTGAATTTGAAGTTGTGCTATGGTTAAGTTACCCTTCAAAGACTTGCACAATTATTAGGAAAAAAAACCCCACAGGATTGCAACTAGAAAGGTTCTAAATTTCTCCTTGTGGGTTCTATACTCTTTTTTATTTCTACCTGCTGAATTTGGGTTGTGGTGGGGCACCCAGGATAGTTTTAGGGTTTTCCTAAACTGACTGCAATATACTGGCAATTGATGGCACTTATAATAACTTCAAACAAAGGACACAGTAGCTTATTGTTTGGGTTTCCTGGGCGAGTAGTGTCTCATACTAAACCAATGTCTATGCCCCCAAAATCCTTTCTTTATTGACATGCTTATTGACTGTATTTTTTCTTTATTTTGACAGACACCCAGTATGGCATACAATTCTAGATATGTCTGATAGCTATTGTGTCAGTGGTATGAGAGGATGGCCTCTCTGACTGAGAAGGGGCAACCTGACAGGACTTTGCTTGTGCATCCAGAGAAGAAGGAGAAGAAGAAGGAGAAGGAGGAGGAGAAGGAGAAGGAGAAGGAGAAGGAGAAGGAGAAGGAGAAGGAGAAGGAGAAGGAGAAGGAGAAGGAGAAGAAGAAGAAGAAGAAGAAGAAGAAGAAGAAGAA
>REGO01001084.1:147598-161240 GCA_010120015.1 Rhombomys opimus | reverse complement strand
AGAAGGAGAAGGAGAAGGAGAAGGAGAAGGAGAAGGAGAAGGAGAAGAAGAAGAAGAAGAAGAAGAAGAAGAAGAAGAAGAAGAAGAAGAAGAAGAAGAAGAAGAAGAAGAAGAAAGAACCTGTGACAAAACCCACAAATGATGATATGCTTTGAAGAGAAATGTGGAGAGACAGGAGAACCAGAGTGGGCACCAATGAATTTTAGGAAAGCCTCTGTTCTAGAAGAGAAAATGCAGAGCATGGAGAGCTGACCAGAAGGCAGGAGCAAGACTGATGGGAAAGCCAGACAACAAGGGAGAAGAGTTGCCTTGTTTCCAAAGAACTTTGCTCAGTGCCAGAGTGTTAACTAGGTTGCCAAGATACTGTGCAAGGGCTCAAGCCAGGAGAGGGAGATACTATCTGGAGTAATGATCAGAGTAGAGGCAATAAATAGAACCCCATTAAATCCAATCTGGTACTGACGTCATCCTAATTTTCTACAAAAGTCATAGCTTCCGATTTTACAAAATTATTCTATAAATGGGTCAAGGAGGCTTTGCTCTTCTCTTTTCTCGGGGGAATGTCTCTGAAATGGACTCTTGCTTTCCTCTCCCAGGAAAATTCACCAAAGTTCCTAACCTGCTATCAGCATCCCAGGGTTTCATAGAGGCAACTAATTTTAATTCTAATCAATAGAAAAACAAGCCCCAAAAAGCATATAGAGGGTTTTGAAATAATTACATCTTAAAGTCATGCAAAAAGTTTCCAGTTGTGTCCATGTGCTGTGTAAATTCAATAAAAAACTGCCATGCTCAAGAACGTCAATACCTGTTTTGCTGGCCAGGAACAAACTTGATCTTTCAGTTTCCATTTTGCTTCACTCTTTCTCTTAATGATCCTCATCCCAGAGAGAAACTCCATTAGCATATGCAGATGTCACTGACTGCTCAAGGGAAAGAGTGGAGGATGTGAAATGTCAGGAAAGGTCCTGGGTATCCTGCAGATTGTAAAATAATTTCAGAAGAAAAAAATAGCATCTGCTTTGATAGACTGCTTGGTAGAGTCTTTTAGAGGCCCTCTGTGGTAGGCTCCTGTGCTATTTCTTGTTTTCTCCTACTTCTAATGTCCATCCCATTTGTCTCTCTAAGTGAGGATTGATCATCTTACCCTGGGTCCTCCTTCTTGTTTAGCTTCTTTAGGTGTACAGATTTTAGTATGTTTATCCTATCTTTTAGGTCTAGTATCCACTTATAACTAGTATATACCGTGTGTGTCTTTCTGCTTCTGGGATACCTCACTCAGGATGATCTTTTCTAGATCCCACCATTTGCCTGCAAATTTCATGATTTCCTTGTTTTAGTACTCATAACCAAACCTTGGGCAGAGTGCAGGGAATCATATGAAAGAAGGAGGAGTTAGCAAGACCTGGACAGGACAGGAACTTCACAAGGACCAAATATATCTTGGCATAGGGGTCTTTTCTGAGACTGATTCTCCGACCAGGGACCATGCATGGATATAACTTAGAACCCCTGCTCAGATGTAGCCCATGGCAACTCAGTATCCAAGTGGATTTCTCAAGTAAGGGAAACAGGGACTGTTTCTGACATGAACTCAGTGGCTGGCTCTTTGACCTCCCTCCCTCCCCTCCCCTGAGGGAGGAGCAGCTTTGCTAGGCCACAGAGGAAGACATTGCAGCCAGTCCTGATGAGACCTGATAAGCTAGGGTCAGAGGAAAGGGGAGGAGGACCTCCCCTATCAATGGACTTAGAGAAGGGCAGGGAGGCGATGAGAGAGGGAGGGTGGGATTGGGAGAGAATGAGGGAGGCGGCTACAGCTGGGATACAAAGTAAATAAACTGTAATTAAGATAAAAAAATAAAAAATTAATTAAAAATTACTTTTGGCTAGACAGAAGTAATAGACTTAGAAAATGCTTATTGAGGCCTTCATTACCTATGGTATTAATGAAATCATTCTCTACTTTTCTCTGAGGATTTATAATGAATGTCCATGAAATGATATAATGAAAGCAGAAGGGAGGGGACACGAGTTGTTTGTACAATCACGTGCTTGTGTGACTGATAAGGTTGGTGATTTGACCCAAGCTCTCTGGTAAACAGGAGATGATGAGGCATATGAGCAGGGAGATGACTCAAGGTATTGGAGAATTCTGAACGTTGTAATTCTTAAGGAATAATTTTTTTCTGAGAACTATATGAATTTTTTTCTTTTTTAGTTTTTACTAATTAATTCAATTTAGACAGGATCATAGGTCCTTCTATCCTGTCCTCGCAGTCCCAAGCTCCTCCCCTCACTCCCTCTCTTCTATTCTTCAGAGTAAGGGAGTACCTTTATCCAGACACCCACCTCATCTATTCACATGAGGACTGGGTTCATATTCTTCCCCTGTGGCCTGGTAGGAAAGTTCCACCAGGGGGAAGTGATCAAAAAGCAGGCAAAATAGTCCTTGTCAGAGCTATACCCCATTCTACTAACTAGTGGGCCCACATGAAGTCTAAGATGTCCATTGGCCTTATCTTCTTGGGACTTATGCACTGTAGTATGTCTATCCTGTATTATATGACTAAAATCTGCTTATAGGTGAGTACATACCATGTGTGTCTTTCTGGGTCTGGGTTATTTCATCAGGATGATCTTTTCTAGTTCCATCCATTTGCCTGCAAATTTCATGATTTCTTTGTTTTTAATAGCTGAGTAGTATTCCATTGTGTAAATGTGCCAGAGTTTCTTTTTCCATTCTTTTGTTGCAGGGCATCTAGGTTGTTTCCCGTTTCTGCCTCTTCCTCCTCCCTTTTTTTTTTTCTTTTTTTTTTTTTTTTTTTTTTTTTTTTTTTTTTTTTTTTTTTTTTTTTTTTTTTTTAATGGCTGAGTACTATTCCATTGTGTAAATGTGCCAGAGTTTCTTTATCCATTCTTTGGTTGCAGGGCATCTAGGTTGTTTCCAGTTTCTGACTATTACAAATAAATCTGCTATGAACATGGTTGAGCAAATATGCTTGTTGAATGGTAGATCATCTTTTGGGTATATTCTCAGGAGTGGTATATGTGGGTCTTGATGTATGGCTATTCCCACTTTTCTGAGAAAGCACCAGATTGATTTCATTGGTTGTACAAGTTTGCACTCCCACCAGCAATGGAAGAGTGTTTCCATTTCTCCACATCCTGGCCAGCATGTATTGTCACTTGAGTTTTTGATCTTCACCATTCTGACAGTTGTATGAGGAAATCTCAGAGTCATTTTGATTTGCATTTCCCTGATGACTAAGGATGTTGAGCATTTCTTTAAGTGCTTCTCCACCATTTGAGATTCCTCTGTTGAGAATTCTCTATTTAGTTCTGTGTTCCATTTTTTAAATTGGATTGTTTGGTTTGTTGGTGTTTATTGAGTTCTTCATATATTCTGGATATTAGCCCTTTATCGGATGTAGGTTGGTAAAGATTTTTTTTTCCCAGTCCGTAGCCTGACATTTTGTTGTATTGATAGTGTCCTTTGCTTTACAGAAGCTTCTCAGTTTCTTCAAGTTCAATTTATTAATTCTAATAATTAATGAATATTAATTAATTAAGAGCCTGAGCTGTTGGTGTTCTGGCCAGGAAGTTGTTTCCTGTGACAATTAGTTCAAGCCTCTTCCTCCCCACCCCCACCTTTTTTTCCTAACAAATTTAGTGTGTCTGGTTTTATGTTGAGGTCTTTGATACATTTGGACTTTACTTTTGTGCATGGTGATAAATATGGATTTATTTGCATTTTTCTACATGTAGACATCCAGTTAGACCAGCACCATTTGTTGAAGACACTGTCTCCTTTCTGTTGTATGGTTTTGGCTTCTTTGTCGAAAACCAAGAGGGCATAGGTGTGTGTGTGTGTTTATTTCTGGATCTTTGATTTGATTTCATTGATCAATTAACTTATTTCCATGCCAGAACCATGCAGTTTTTATTACTATTGCTCTGTAGTATAGCTTGAAGAAAGGTAGGGAGGTACCTCCAGAAGTCCTACTATTGTAGAGGATCATCTATTCTGGGTGTTCTGTTTTTTAATATGAAGTTTAGAATTTTTGTTTCAAAGTCTGTGAAAAATTGTGTTGGTATTTTGATGGGGATTGCATTTACTTTGTAGATTGCCTTTGGCAAGGTGGCCATTTTCAATATGTTAATTCTACCAAGCCATGAGCATGGGATCCTTCCATCTTTTGCTATCTTTTTCAGTTTCTTTCTTTAGAGACTTGAAATTCTTATCACACAGGTCTCTGACTTCCTTGGTTAGAGTTATCCCTAGATACTTTTATATTATTAGTGGCTATTTTAAAGTGTGTGGTTTTCTTAATTTCTTTCTTAGCCCATTTGTCATTTGTGTACAGGGGGCTACTAATTTTTTTTAATTAATCTTGTATCAAGCTACTTTGCTGAAAGAATTTATCAGCTTGCAGGAGTTCTCTGGTAGAATGTTGGAATTGCTTATGTATACTATCATATCATCTGTGAATAGTGATACTTTAACTTCTTCCTTTCTGATTTTTATCCCTTTGATCTCCTTTAGTTGTCTTATTGTTCTACCTAGAACTTCTAGCACTATATTGAAGAAATACAGAGAGAGTTGGCAACCTTGTCTTGTCCCTGATTTTAGTGGGGTTGCTTTGAGTTTCTTTCCATTTACTTTAATGTTGGCTTGCTGTACATACCCTTTATTATGTTTAGATATGGGCCTGGTATTTCTGATCTGTCCAAAACTTTTATCATGAAGAAGTGCTGGGTTTGTCAAAGGCTCTTTTGTGCATCTAATGAGATGATCATGTGATTTTTCTTCCAATTTATTTATATGGTGGATTATGTTGATGGATTTTATATTTTATTCCTGGGTCCCTGGGATGAAGCCTACTTGATCATGTTGGAAGATGTGTTTGATGTGTTCTTGAATTCGGTTTGCAATATCTTACTGAGTATTTCTGCATCGATGTTCATAAGGGAGATTGGTCTGAAATTTTCTTTCTTTGTTGAGTCTATGTCCTTCTTGAGTTGACATTTTCCTTCTAATATCTTCTGTAGGGTTGGATTCGTGGATAGGTACTGTTTAAATTTGTTTTTGTCATGGAATAGCTTGTTTTCTCCCTGTATGGTGAGTAAAAGTTTTGCTGGGTATAGTAGTCTGGGCTGATATCTGTGGTTTCTTATTGTCTGTAAGATATCTGCTGAGGCCCTTCTGGCTTTTAGAGTTTCTGATAAGAAGTGAGGTATAATTATTATATGTTTGCCTTTATATGTGACTTGTCCCTTTTCCCATGCAGCTTTTAATATTCTCTCTTTGTTCTGTATTTTTAGTGTTTTGATTATTATGGGAAAGGCTGATTTTCCTTTCTGGTCCAATCTATTTGGTGTTCTATAAGATTCTTTTATGTTTAGGCCTCTCTTTCTTTAGGTTGGGGAAGTTTTCTTCTATGATTTTGAAGAAAATATTTTTAGGCCTTGGATCTGGGAGTCCTTTTTTTTATTACTATTATTTTTAGGTTTGGTCTTTTCATAGTGTCCCAGATTTATTACATATTATGTGTCAGGAGGCTTTTGGGTTTAATATTTTTTTTGACTGATGTATTAATTTCTTCAGTCTTATTTTCTACCCCTGAAATTCTCTCTTTCATCTCTTGTATTCTGTTGATTCTTGTGTCTGTAGTTCCTGTCCTCTTCCCTAGGTTTCCCATCTCCAGGATTGACTCTGATTGTGTTTTCTTTATTGCTTCTAGTTTCATTTTTAAGTCCTGAACAGTTTTACTCATTTCCTTCTCCTGTTTGATTGTTGTTTCCTTATTTCTTTTCTTTTTTTTAAATTTAAATAATAAGTATATTTATCAGCCCATGAGTTAGGATAAGACATAGGCTGACCAGGCTCATGATGTTGAACAAGAAGTGAGACATTCTAACAATATGCTTTTCTTCGTTTCGCTGTTTGTCTAGACATGATCACAGATACCTTTTTTTAATCTTCATGTGTAAGCCAGGGCAGTCTTCGAACTTGACCAATGCTATATGAAGCCAGCTGCTGACCACTCATTCCTGCTCTGAAAATTGCAGCTGCATTCTTTCCCCCTTTTTCCTGTGTGCTGTGTCTGCCAGCTCTCTACATACTCCCCAGAACTAGGTCACTCTGACCCTCCTGTTCTCGTTGCTCTTATTTTTAATTCCTTCACTCTGCATTAAAGTATTCCAGACTCAGAAGTGCAAATTTACCAAGCACCTGTTATAGAGTAGCAAGCTGGTAGGCATTTTGCGTATATCAGCTTGTAATGGTTGGCAATTACTGCATAGGGAAAGCCTATGGGCCATTGTCTAGTAGGAAGAAGTTGCTGTACAGAGAGGTTAGTAGGAAGACAGAATAGGGATCTGAACCCAGACCTGCCTTACTCCAGATAGTCTGTTCTGTGTACAACTCATCACACTCCTAGATAGTCTGTGTTCCCTTCACACTTTTCAAAATACATTCTGTGTGCGACAAAAGAAGAGATCAGAAAAGAAACTAATAGCAAAGACCAATCCTTGTCCAGCGTCTTTTAGGATTTTTATATTTTATATTTAACATTCTTATAATTTCATCTTTTTAAAAATTTACTGCCCCTAAAATGTTTTATTTTAAGTCAATAACGGGATATTTGGCTTGTGGTTGTTATAAGCAAAAGACAGTGCCTTCTACCTTTTTTTGGGCTCTTTCTTTGAAATGCTCCTCTACTGTTTCTAGTTTCATTCCCACTGCCAGCCATCCATCCTCTCCACATTCCAGTCAGGGGGTGCAATCACAGGCACACCATCTCTCTAGAATGCCAGGATTGTGGAGAGAGACAGAGTTCTCCTTTAAAACTGTGAGCAAAGTAACAGTAGTCACCCTGCAAGTCTGAGATGCTGAGAACAGAATCCAATGCTTTCCTGTCTTTGAATCAGGTAGGAAAATGTCAAGCATGATGAGAACAGAGTAGGTTCTTTGCAGAGCAGGTGGTAGCCTTAGGCCCAGGGAAGGGTTAGACACTTCTGTCCTGGCCAGTTTCCTTATTTCTTTAAGAGATTTGTTCAATTCTTTCACATGTTTGACTGTACTTCCATGTGCTACTTTGAGGAGTTTATTTTCCTTACCTTAGATTTAAAATCTTTTTCTTGTACTTTGGGTGTGATAATATCGCCAGTGTTAAATATGGTAGGACCACTGGTTTCCAGTGATGCCAAATAGCCCTGGGATTTGTTTCTTGTGTTCTTAAGTTGACCTTTAGCCATCTTATGTCTCTCCTGATCAGGGAGTTCGGGAGTAGGCAGAGAGGCCTCCAAGTTGAATGTTGCTTGGGATTCCACACTTGCCTCCTTGGGATGACAGACAGAAGATATAGGTTGGAGCCCATTACAGCTCACCTCTGCTGGCCTTGTCCCAGGCAAGTCAGGTAGATCAGGAGTCAGCAGGGAGTGGGCTCTAAGCTGAACAACAGTTCGGCCTGCCTCAGGCCTCCACGGGCTGGAGGACCATGGGCTGAGGGTCCTCTCTGCTGTGCCCCAGGTGGGTCAGGCAGATTACAAGTGGGCCTTGATACAGATCAGCTGCCAAAATGGGTGAACAGGCGCTGGTGCTACAGATTCAGATTTGGCAGTATGGGTGCTCGCTGGCCAGCAGGTGCTGAGCACCTGGCACTCAGATTCACCTTGGCTGTGACCTCAGTCTCTGATCTTCTGTCTCTCAGAAACAGTATGACCTGGTCAACATCATTTTGAAAACCTCATATAAACTTATTTTTATTTTTTTCATATAAACTTAAAAACAATATTTATATAAAAATTACAGTGTTCTGAGCCAAGGAAGATTTGACTCTCCTATATGAATTACACATAAAGTATGCATTTTTATCCTTTCTAAGGAAAAACAATTGTAAAATTGATAAGGTTCAAAGCCATTAACTTCATGTGATACTTGATGGTTTCAGAACTAAATATTCTTTCTTAATATGTGTGGTACCTACCATTCAGGCATGTTGTTCCAAGTTAAGCATGTTTGTACTGTTTGCTGATCTATTCCCTCATTTGTATTCTAAATTCAGTGAAGCATTTGTTGATACGATGCATATGTGGCATTTGACTCTCATTTGGAAAACTACGTTTGATTTGCTTTATATTTGCTTAGGCTAGAAACACAGTGCTACCTCACAGTTTATAACTGGTGATGAAGATGGAAATATGAGTAGATGTTACAGGGTGGAAAGCTCCTGGCTGGAAAATAAACATTCTGATAATCACAAGTTCATCCATCCATGTGTTTGTGTGTGTGTTTGAATGTTTATGCTTAAGATACTCTTGATCCCATAAATGTGTAAAAATAAATTGAGTGCCTATCAACATTAATTGTAGACAAAACTTAGAATACTGAATTAAAGTGTTATTTAGGATTTAATCAGCAAAAACATTTTGATATTCAGGTATTTGGAGAAACAGTCACCCGAGGCATATGAGGACTGGATAATGTCAGGCAATAGCCTCCCCTTTATAGTTTGAAGTTAAAAGTTGTAAGGATATTATCCACCTAGTATATGGAGAGTCCCCCCCCACCCCCATGCACTGTCAGAAGTAAGAGGGTGACGGTGTTTCCATAGACTGTGAAGTCACCTTTTCTTGGTTATCCTTCATTCTAGGGTCTTCACATCAACCTGATGCTCCATGTGTGTGAGTGTCTGTGTGTTGTATGCATACATCTTGGTATTTAACGTAGGGCCACATGATGACTTGGTAAATGATGTAGGAATGAGCTACACAAACACCTTTACCTATGACTATTATTGCTATCTCAAATACATAATTGTGTGGGCTACTGTAACCACCTCTTTTCTTTGAATAGTATCCAATTCTGTGTAGAGAACATATTGAGTTTTTAATCTTTATGTGTACTAACATGAACTCTGAATGTCACATGCAAAGTTTCTGGATCATAAAATGTTATTTCCTTAAGAGTACATAACAGCCATATGCTTTCCCTGGGCCCAGTTCAATTCACCAGAGGAACACAGTTGGATTGACTATTCTAAACATATAGATGTTGTTAGGTGGGACTCTAACCAACACATATGTGTTGATGTACTTTTGTGTTTCTGTTCTGGCTCGCCTTTTATTGCGATAACCAAGAGAAACTTGGAGAGGTAAGGCAATATTTCATCCATTGTGAAGGATGTTAGAGCTCATGGTGAGAACCTGGAGACAGCAACTGAAGCAGAGGCCATGGAAGACCATTGCTTGACAGTTTGCTTCCCATGGTTTAGTCTGTTTTCTTATACAATCAAATTTTGGCTGCCTGGGAGTGACACTGTGCACAGTTTGTTGGACTCTTTCATATAAATTCTTAATCAAGAAAATGGCTCACAGGCTTCTGTAAAGAGTTTTCTCAATTCTGGATTGTGTCAACCGGACAAAAACTAACCGGAGCAGTTGTTATGATAAAATACCATGATCAAAAGAAACTTGTGGTTTAAATAAAGTACATTTGGATTCCAGGTTATAGTAAATCATCAAGAGAAGTCAAGGGATGACTCAAGATAGAAGTTTTGAAACAGAAGCCACAGAGAAACATAGTTTATTGGTTTGCCATCTTTGGCTAATATCCAAAAAAGCTTTCTTATTTAACCAAGAACATTCTAGGCATAGAACTACCCACAGTGGGATGACCTGCCTCCTCCATCAATTAAAAATTGCCCACAGACATACAATAAACCAGTCTGATGGAGACAATTTCTCAACTGAAATTCTCTCTTCTCAGGTGAATACAGTTGGTGTCAAGTTTGGCAATAAAAATTAACCAATATAATTTATTCCTTGTCAACTTGACATACAAACACTTCAGTGTTAAACAAGAATATTTCCTTTCTTTGTTCCCAAGATCACATGTTAATGTAGTAATACAAAATGCAATACAACTTTAAAAGTGTCACAGTTAAAAACTCCATCATGACAGCCAGCAGAGGTGAGTTGAGCTGCATGCTGTCGTCTGAGCTCCATCACCTGCATTCCTGAGGAGGCCTGCAGGTATATGCTGGCCTGCTTGGTCCCAGGAACGTCCAGGTTAGACACCCTCACCTTACCCCACCAGTCCCTTCCCTGTGGGGTCCAAAGGGGCACAGCCAGTAGAGGTGAGCTGCACTCTCTCCTCCAGCCACATCACCCTTATTCCTGAGGAAACCTACAGGGCCTCAGGAACATCCAGGTTAGACAACCCTGCCAGAAACCTGTGGCTGGCTCTATCTGGGGCAATATCCAGCAGAGGTGAGCTACACACTGTTTCCCATGCCACATTGCCTGTTTTTTTTAGGAGTCCTGAGGGCCCCAAGAATATCCAGCTTAGACCCCCCCTCCTTCAAAATTGATTCCCTGCCTGCTTGGTCCTCCAGTGGCACAGCTAGGAGAGGTGAGCTGTACCCTGTCCCTTGAACGCCATTGTAGGGCCAACAGCTCTGCCTTCTTTCCTGATGAACTCCAGGAACATTCAGGTCCACTTGTAGTACAGCAAGCAGAGGTAAGCAGCAGTCTATTCCCTGAGCTGCATTGTCAAGCCCAAGGCTCTCCCTGCCTCACAAGGAGTCCTGGGAAATCATGAACATCCAGGTACCACCAGGCACAACCAGATGGCTGAAGGCCAGCATAAGAACAGAATCAACAAAAGCTAGGGAAATATGGAATCATCAGAGGCAAGCTATCTTATTATAGTTCATAGCACTATTTGCCTTCATACATAAATTGGAGAGCTCCCACATTAACAACCTAACAGATCATTTGAAAGCTCTAGGAGAAAAAAAAGAAGCAAACACATCCAAGATGGCAGGAAATAATCAAACTCAGGGCTGAAATCAATAAATTAGAAACAAAGAGCAATACAAAGAATCAAAGAAACAAAGAGTTGGTTCCTTGAGAAAATCAACAAGATAGACAAACCCCTAACCAAACTAACTAAAAGACAAAGAGACAGTACCCAAATTAACAAAATCAGAAAGGAAGTAGGAGACATAACAACAGACACTGAGGAAATCCGAAGAATTATTAGGTCTTACTTCCAAAAGCCTGTATTCCACAAAATTGGAAAATCTAAAGGAAATTGACAGTTTTCTGGATAGATTCCACCTACCAAAGTTAAATCAATATCAGGTAAACAGTTTAAAAAGTTCTATCACCCCTAAGGAAATAGAAGCAGCCATCAGAAGTCTCCTGACCAAAAAAGCCCAGGGCCAGATAGTTTTAGCGTGGAACTTTACCAGACTTTCAAAGAAGAGATAACACCAATACTACTCAAAATATTTCACAAAGCAGAAATAAAAATAACATTACCAACCTCATTCTATGAAGCCACAGTCCCTCTGATACCTTAAAGCAAAGACTCAACAAAGAAAAAAAATTTCAGACCAATCTCCCTTATGAACATCGATGCAGAAATATTCAGTAAGATAATTGCAAACCGAATTCAAGAACACATCAAACACATCTTCCAACATGATCAAGTAGGCTTCATCCCAGGGACCCAGGAATAAAATATAAAATCCATCAACATAATCCACCATATAAACAAATTGGAAGAAAAAATCACATGATCATCTCATTAGATGCACAAAAGAGCCTTTGACAAACCCAGCACTTCTTCATGATAAAAGTTTTGGACAGATCAGAAATACCAGGCCCATATCTAAACATAATAAAGGGTATGTACAGCAAGCCAACATTAAAGTAAATGGAAAGAAACTCAAAGCAACCCCACTAAAATCAGGGACAAGACAAGGTTGCCCACTCTCTCTGTATTTCTTCAATATAGTGCTAGAAGTTCTGGGTAGAACAATAAAACAACTAAAGGAGATCAAAGGGATAAAAATCAGAAAGGAAGAAGTTAAAATATCACTATTCACAGATGATATGATAGTATACATAAGTAATTCCAACATTCTACCAGAGAACTCCTGCAGCTCACAAACTCTTTCAGCAAAGTGGCTTGATATAAGATTAATTATGAGGGGATACAAAAGGAAAGGAATAAAGTGTATTTAATAAAAGTTAAGTAAAAAATTTAAAAAAAATCAATAGCCCTCCTGTATACAAATGACAAATGGGCTAAGAAAGAAATTAGGGAAACCACTCCCTTCACAATATCCATAAATAATATAAAAGTATCTAGGGATAACTCTAATCAAGGGAGTCTAAGACTTGTACAACAAGAATTTCAAGTCTCTTAAGAAAGAAACTAAACAAGATGGAAAGATCTCCCATGCTCCTGGATTGTAAAACTGGCCACCTTGCCAAAGGCAATCTACAAAGTCAATGCAATCCTGATCAAAATTATTCATAGACTTTGAAAGAGCAATTCTATACTTTATATGGAAAAACAAAACAACAACATGAAACCCAGAATAGCGAAAACACTCTTGTACAATAATAAAATTTCTGGAGGTTTCTCCATACCTTTCTTCAAGCTATACTAGAGTCATAAAAACTACATGGTACTGACATGGAAATAAGCTGATTGATCAATGGAATCAAATCAAAGACTCAGAAATAAACATACACACACACCTACACACACCTGCTTTTTGACAAAGAAACTAAAACCATACAATGGAAATAAGACAACCTCTTCAACAAATGGTGAAGATCTAACTAGACATCTACATGTAGAAAAATGCAAATAAATCCATATTTATCACCATGCACAAAAGTAAAGTCCAAGTGGATCAAAGACCTCAACATAAAACCAGACATACTAAATCTCTTAGGAAAAAAAAAAGTGGTGAAGAGCCTTGAACTCATTGCCACAGGAGACAATTTCCTTACCAGAACACCAACAACTCAGGCTCTAAGATCTACACTTAATAAATGGGACTTCTTGAAATTGAAGAGTTTTTGTAAAGCAAAGGATACTATCCATAGAATGAAACAGCAGCCTAGAGATTGGGAAAAAGTCTTCACCAATCTTACATCCAACAAAAGGCTAATATCCAGATTTCATAAAGAACTCAAAAAACTGAACACCAACAAACCAAATAATCCAGTTAAAAGGGGAATACAGGACTAAACAGAGAATTCTCAACAGAGGAATCTCAAATGGTGGAGAAGCACTTGAAATGCTCAATATCCTTAGTCATTAAGGAAATGTAAATCAAAATGACTCTGAGATTTCATCTTACAACTGTTAGAATGGCCAAGATAAAAAACTCAAGGGACAGTACATGCTGGCCAGGATGTGGAGAAATGGGAACACTCTTCCATTACTGGTGGGAGTGCAAACTTGTACAACAACAATGAAATCAATCTGATGTTTTCTCAGAAAACTGAGAATAGCCATACATCAAGACCCACCTATCCCACTCCTGGGAATATACCTGAAAGATGCTCTACCATTCAACGAGCACATTTGTTCAACCATGTTTATAGCAGCTTTATTTGTAATAGCCAAAAACTGGAAACAACCTAGATTCCCTTCATCCAAAGAATGGATAAAGAAACTGTGGCACATTTACACAATGAAATACTACTCAGCCATTAGGGGAAAAAAAAAAAAAAAAGGAAATCGTGAAATTTGCAGGCAAATTGTGGAAACTAGCAAAGATCATCCTGGGTGAAATAACACAGATCCAGAAAGATACACATAGTATATACA
>REGO01001084.1:30816-147588 GCA_010120015.1 Rhombomys opimus | reverse complement strand
GCAAAGATCATCCTGGGTGAAATAACACAGATCCAGAAAGATACACATAGTATATACAAACTTATAAGCAGATTTTAGTCATATAACACAGGATAGACATATTACAATGCGTAGGTCCCAAGAAGATAAGGCCGATGGACATCCACTAATTAGTAGAATGGGGTATAGCTCTGACAAGGACTATTTTGCCTGCTTTTTGATCACTTCCCCCTGGTGGAACTTCCCTACCAGGCCACAGGGGAAGAATATGAACCCAGTCCTCATGTGAATAGATGAGGTGGGGTGTCTGGATAGAGGTGCTCCCTTATTCTGAGGAATAGGAGAGAGGGAACGTGGGGAGGAGTTTGGGATTGGGAGGAGAAGAGGGAGGGGCCAATTACAGAGATATAAATTGAATTAATTAATAAAAATATGGAAAAATAATCACAGATTGTTTTTTTTAGCTTTAGCTAAGCACATCCATTGTCCGAATAAGTCAAAGGTTTCATAACTTCACTGATTCTTAATTCTAAATACGACAATAACGTCCCTGCTAAAGTCTATGCTTCATTATGAGACTTCAAGCCAGGCCTCCATTTATTTCTACTTTCTAATCTTCAAAGCTTCCATAGAAAGACACTCTACTCTGAGGATTCAATGCCTTTTCCAACTCTAAATCCCTGAGTTTCTTCATAATCAAAGTAACAATCACGTTCTTTAGGTACTAAAGTTTGTTTTCTTTGACATCTATTGTTCTGATAGACACCATCACCTTTTGGGAAGAAAGCTTCTGTGTGGCTTTAACTTCCAGGTAAGAATCCATCTTAGAGAGAAGTCAGGTCAGGGATATAAGCAAGGCTGGAACTTGAACCAGAAACTAGGAAGGAACACTGCTTACAGGGCTGCTCCCTCTGGTTCATACTTATTCAGTTTTTTTAATACACTTTAGGATTACCTGTGCAGTAGTAGCACTGTCCACAGTGGGCTGGGTCCTCCTACATCAACTAGCGAACCATAAAAATGCACTACAGGTATGCTGCAGACCGATCTGATAGAGGTGATTTTTTCAATTAACATTCAATTCTCCAGGTAACTCCCATGAGTGATAAATTGACAATAAAACCTAACCAGTATAGTATCCAAGTGCTGAAGTGCATCCTTTCTCCCTCTTTTTAAAAAGCAGGCAGGAAAACCTTGATTACTTGAAACTCTTTTTGCGGTCTCACTGGTCCTTTTGACTGTAAGTAGATTTCTCTGAGCAAGGTATGATGTACCATCTCCATCTTCAGAGTCAGAGCTGTGTGTCTCACCTCCCTTGAAATGTAAGCATGTGATTTTTGGTAGTTGAGTGCTCTCTGAGGCCCTCTCTGATCAGCCATGAATTGCCCTCTAATACTTTTTGTTTGTGTAATCTAGAGAAATCTATTAACTTGGAAGTTCAATTAATTTTGCTTAAAAATCACTCACTGCAAAGATAAAAAATGTCTCCACAGCTTCTCATGTAGATAAGAAGAGTAAGGGTCAGATAGGCTAAAACATTCCAAAGTTGTGAGTGCTGATGTTTTCATTAAAAACTAACATACCAGAATCCAAAGTTCATGATTCCTCCATCCCAGATGTGTTCTGGGAAACACACTTGACTGTCTTTTGACCTCATTTTCTCCACTTTCCTTTCTTGTTCTAAGCATCTCATATTTCTTCATTAGTTAGCTCTGCAGACTTTTACTTCCTACTTAATACCACTATTTATTCAATAGTGACTTCGCATTTTTAGTACTTTGGTTCATCTTAAAGTTTTTTTCTTTTAAAATATATGGTGTTTCCTACAACTTAATAATGTGTGGAATGTCTATTTAAGATTCTAGTGAGCTTAGGAAAGCTTAGGTAATACCAAAAGGGAAGCAACACCAATATTGCTGTTTCTACAAACAGCTCTCTTGGTTTAATGTGAATAAGTAGCTCATCTTCTGTTTTAAACATAACCAGCAATTTTCCACATGTTTCTTCTTTGAGACCCCCCAAAACTCAAGAAATGTCATGCTTATGCAGCATTCATATTTTGTTATTCTCCTTTCCCTAAACGGTTTGTAGTGATGCATCTGTGTTGTTCAAGGTCAGGGTATGAGGCTATAAATAGTTATTTGTAAGAGTGTAAAACACCCCAGTAGTATTTCCAGGTAATGAGGTTCAAGACAAACTCTAAGGCTGACATTTTTACTAGTGTAATCTCTTCAACCCTGCTGCAAGCAGGGGACTCAGGAAAACTCTGCAATGTCATGAAGTTTTTTAACATTGCTTTAGAGGGCTGGTGCATTTCTATTATAACTTGTTTTTAGCACCACCATTTAATTCCCAACAGTTACTTGGGTTTGACAATTCCTGATTTAAGTGTTATCTCCTTTTTTTTGTGCTGTCAAGAGTGAGATGATCATGCAGGGTTGTTTTATACACTCTGGACAGTTCTTATAAAAGTTCACCTGAATGCTTAATTTCTTATAGTCACAATATTTGAATAAAAACCCAAGCTAAAACAAAAAGCTCACTAGTCCTGGTTTAGTCAGCTCCTGAAGGATGCTTCATCATGGATGTGAATATAGGCCTGTAATTGAGGGAACATCTTTCTGGAGGTGAGGACAGGCAACAGGCCATAGTGAAAGAGGAAGTCTGTTCCAACAGTTCCCAGGATTCATGCAAGCAGGCAGTCCTATGGTTAGTTACAGTGGTACTGGCTCCTGTAGTTAACACAGTGTTGCTCTTTGGAGCTCAGTTGTCCAAAACCTTTATTCCCGTGAAGCCTTTACCCCAAGCTACGTGAGCTCATCACTGCATAGTTCTGAGAGCTTTCATGTGGACAGGTGCTTCTTGTACACTCAATGTGCAATGAACCATAAGCTCACCCACAGGCCTGTCTGGTGAGATTATATTCTCAGTAGAGTCAAGTACTCCACAGGAAGTGAGTTTTTCACTTACTCATTTAGTACTTGAAACTTCTTCCACCAAAATTTTGCCTGTACTTTATTTCTGTTTAACTGCTTGCTGATTACAATGCCAGATGTTTGCATCTGTTCTGGATACCCGTTTACCTGGTAACTTTTGGTTTGAGATCTCAGTAACTGAAGGTGTTTAATGTATAGATGGCTTTTCAAGTTTAACAGCAATGCATATGAGTAATATAACGTGCACTGTATCCACTCTACAGAAGAGGGCTTCATTGGCTGACAAGAGTCCATCCCTTGTTGTCTTAGGTAACTTTCTATTTCTGTGATAAAACAGCACGAACAGAAGTAATTTGTTTGGTTCCACATCATAGTGGGCATTTATGGCAGAAACTCAAATAGATCGGGAACCTGGAGGCAGGAGATGATACAGAGGCCATAAGAGGCTTGTTCCCTCTAACTTGCTCAGATTGCTTTTTTATAGGACCCAGGCCTACCAGCCCATAGGTGACATCACACACAATGAGCTGGACTCTCCTACATCAATCATCATTCAAGACAATGAACCATAAGCTCACCCATAGGCCTGTCTGGTGAGATTATGTTCTCAGTAGATGTTTCCTCTTCTAATATGACTCTAGCTTGTGTCAAGTTGACATAAACCTGTCAGCACATTTCTCTTTGCAAGTTATATACAGTAGTGAGAATAGGGTATTCAAAGAATTAAAGAAATTAATTTACCTAGATCATAACTCACTCAGTTTTAACTTATCTTTAACAGACTTGCAGGACCCTGCTGATATATGTTCTGGTTGGGGTAAGGGATAAAATCAGTTACTTCATGGTTGTTTGTTTATTCATTTATTCTTCATTCATCAAATAATGAATCCTAGGTGGAAGTGTACCAGGCAGAAATGCTGCTAGGCTGTCCATAAGAAAGAAGAAGACGTGTAAGTGCATGAGCACAGCCTCTGTGTGGAGCAGCAGATCCTGTTGTCCTCCCTCTGAGCTTTTCCTGATGAGTCCTAGGATTGTCAAAAGTACATTACATTAGATAACTTCCATGACTAAGATGCTAAAGTATAAACTGAAGTTACAGTAGAGAAGTCCTAATAAAAGCAGGCATATCCTCAGGGCCAGTGTTATTTTGGATTATTGAGAAACCCCGTGATGTGATCTTATGATAAAGATGAAGATCTTACGGTGTTAGATGAAGGTGGTGGGTGGATAGGGGTAGCAGGAGCTGTCATAAAATCAACTAATGCCTGCCCTGGTCAAATGCTTAGGACTTTTGTGGCCTTCTGAGCCTGTGAAGGTTTAGAAGACAGTGATTCTGAAGTAATCAGTGATGACAATTTTGTTCTTATGTATACGTTCAACATGATTTTGATCTTTGATATGTTCACAGGGTTCTAGAAAGTGTATAGACAGAGAAACAACCAGAATCATCAAATTCCCTCTTGAACATGTAAGTTAGAGACTAGAGGAGATGAAATATAAATCAGGACACTAGAGCATTCATTTTGCTTGAATCTGTGGAACTCATATGCACTGCTGTGGGGCTGGGGAGCCCTGTGGCTGGGAGAGCTGGTCTGGAGCAAGAGTAAAGTTGAGATGTGTCCAGACCCTGAGACTCTTGTCTTGACACTGGCAGGAGTAGGACTGCTCTCTCCCTTCCCTGCCCTGCATGTCCTGGCACATGTAGTCCTACACCACCTACCTCTGCCACCCTTGAGGTGGTTTACATAGCCTGGCAGCCAGGTTACAGGTTCAGCTTCCCTTCCCCACACAAGGTAATGTCCAGCAGCATCTGGAATTCTTCTTCATGCAAATAATGCATTCCCAGCATCTCGGCCTTGGCCAATGACGTACACTCACCCCCAAGGCCTCCACAAACTCCCCAAAGGCTAAAGTAGCCTTTGTTCTTTCCAGTTAAATGAACCGTACCACTGATGCTGTCTCCTGAGAAGGTTGTTTCTTGCTCCCCACCTACCATGATTCTGCATTGTTCTTCCTTGCCCTTGGCTAAGCTTCCTAGTCCAACTCCACTTGCAATGAGCCCCGGAGGGAGGAAGCAGATATAAGGCAGTACACTACAATTAGGCCACCAAAAGCAAACTGCCAAGAAGGTTAGCCTGTCCATAATCACAGTGACTTACAAACAACCAGGAGGAAAAGAACTGTCCTCTCCTCATGATTGAACAGAGAGAAACTAAGAGAAATGTAAGCAACTCTTACAGGCCAGATGATTACAGTCATTAAGAGAGCCCAGCCACTTCTGCACTCTTTCCAGATCTCTCAAAGAAATCAGGTGTTAAAATGAGCTTAGAATAGCCCCAGATAGGCTGTACCATGGGCTCTCCACAAGTTAGCTCAGAAATCACCAGACCCAGACTCTATGGCAGGGAATTCCCAGGCTCCTGGCCAGGGAGGGATGAATGGTGATTTACCTGACCTTAAAGAACCCTGGCTTATATCTAGGTATTTTCCATACCACATGTGGTTGAAATTAGAATACTCACAAAGATAGGTCAAAAGCATAGTGCTATATTACTGTGCTTTATCAGACTTATCCACAAGCAATTGTCAGTTTTTGGGAGATTTCAAAAAATCTATGACTGATAGCTGAGAATCTGGAATGTTAGATTTGAAAACAACCATGGGAATAGATCATCCTGATTGAGGTATCCCAGAAGCAGAAAGACACACAGGGTATATACTCACACATAAGTGGATATTAGATGTGTAATACAGTATAAACATACTAAAATCTGTACACTAAAGAAGCTAATCAAGAAGGAGGACTCTGGTTAAGATGCTTAGTCCCCATTCAGAAAGGCAAAGAGTATGGACAACGGAGGAGGGAGAAAACAGGGAACAGGACAGGAGCCTACCACAGAGGGCCTCT
Organism: Rhombomys opimus; assembly: GCA_010120015.1. Classification (NCBI taxonomy): domain Eukaryota; kingdom Metazoa; phylum Chordata; class Mammalia; order Rodentia; family Muridae; genus Rhombomys; species Rhombomys opimus. Next base: position 141,765 of record REGO01001084.1, on the reverse strand, counting down.
GAAAGACTCTACCCTGTAGGGTATCAAGGCAGATGCTGAGACTTATAGCCAAACTTTGGGCAGAGTGCAGGGAATCTTATAAAAGAGGTGGGAGATAGTAAGATCTGGAGAGGATAGGGGCTCCACAAGGACAGCAACAGATCCAAAAAGTCTCAGCACAGGGGTCTTTTCTGAAACTGATACTCCAGCCAAGGACCACTCATGGAGATGGCCTGGAACCCCTACATAGAGGTAGCCCATGGCAGTTTAGTGTCCAAGTGGGTTCCATAGTAATGGGGACAGGGAATATCTCTGACAGGAACTGCTTGGCCTGTCCTTTGATCACCTGCCCCTGAAGTAGCCTTACCAGGCCACAGAAGAAGACAATGCAGCCACTCCTGATGAGACCTGATAGAATAGGATCAGAGGGAAAGGGAGGAGGACCTCCCTTATCAGTGGACTGGGGAAGGGTCACAGATGGGGAAGGGGGAGGGTAGGTGTGATTGGGAGGGGAGGAGGAAGGGAGGTACAGGGAGATACAAAGTGAATAAAGTGTAATTAAAAAAATAAAGTTAAAAATAAAAATAAAAAAAGAAAGAAAAGCAAGGAAAAGGAAAACTCCATGTCAAAGAATGGAGTTAGTCAAAAGCAGAGTGCTGGCTAGAGAAACCTTTTTTGGGACCGAGACATCTTGTCTGTCTACTTCAACAGCCTCTTGAAATGGCCTTGAAGTCCTCACCATAATAATGTAATAGAGAACATGTTACAAAATCAAATGTGTTGTCTCATAGTGTCAACAAATAACAAAATACTCTGGGTCTAGAAAAAAGTCTGTCTTCAGTAGCCAGTGAATGCTCACAGAGGTATTTGTTCCTAGGGGCTTGTAGATATTTATAAAACAGACAGATGCATGGGAGCATGTTTTGCTAGCAGTGACTGTGACGTTGAGATCTCTTTAGATACAGGTGACTCTTGTCAATTCTTGATTTAATTTGTTTTCAGTAAAATATACTGCTGACTTGGAGTCTTTCAGAATAAGTTACACTGGCATATAACAGAGAAATGGGCACTAAACTAAGAATTAAAATATACCGTTAAGTCTTGTTTAGGTGAATGACATCTTTGTGACTTTGGGCAAGTTGTTCATTATTTGGCACCTCATTCCTATGTTGCAACTGTTGATTTATAGCTGCTTTTACAGACTTGCAAGGCTTTTTTTTTTAAGTGGTCAGTACTCTACATTCTCTGCACATTGTCCAGTTGTGGGTCTCTTTGTTAGTTCCCATCTACTACAGGAGGAAGCAAGAGAGCCAGGATTCCTGCCGCTGAGTCCCCTTCCATGTTTAAGGCTTTTGTAGTAAGATGCTTCATATTAAACACACACAGTTTCCACAACAATCTTATGAAGTAGATAACATTATTTAAATCTTAATGTATGATAATGCATAAGACAGGCCTTTGTGAAAGCTGGTTTCAAGTTGATTACTCTGGAATCACATGATACCATTCATTAGGTTGAAATAAAAATGAATATATTATAATTTTAATATAAATATAATATATAATTGAAATGCAATATATTCTGATCACAGTTATCCTTCCTCCATCTCCTCCCAGATCTTCCTGACCTCCTTAGTCACCCAACTTCATACCTTTTCTTTCTCTTTAGAAAACAATTATGTAAACAAATAAATGAAAACAAACCAAAACTAAAAGATTAAACCAAAAAAAAAATTGAGAAAGCCTATGAAATACACACACACTACATAAAAACAGTCAGAAATCATGATACACAAGCAAAAGACCAGCAAGACAACAGAAGAAGAAGAAAAAGGAAGAAGAGTAGGAGAAGGAGGAGGAGAAAGAAGAGGAGGAGAAAGAGAAGAAAGAGAAGAAGAAGCCCAAACAAAGCAACGTGAGATAAAGATTCTACAAAAGAATATTAATCAGAATATTGTTATCTATTTCTGGACAGGGGGCCTGCCCTTAGGTGTGGCTTATATACCCAGGGAGATTCTACTGAAGTAAACTAAGCTGTTGTCAATTGTAGTTTTGTTGTTGTTTTTTGTTTTTGTTGTAGTTTTGTTTGTTTTTGATTAGGGATGGGAGCGCATGTTCACGTCCCCTCTTAGCATTGTAACCTTGTCTATCTTGGACCTATGCAGAGCCTATGCATGCTGCCAATCTTTATGAGCTCATATGTGTGACAGTCCTGTTGTGTCTGGAGGACACTGTGTTCTTGCTGTCATTCATTCCTTCTGGCTCTTAAAATTTCTCTTCCTTCTCTCCCACATAGCTACATGAATCTTGAAGGAAGGGATTTGAGAAAGGCATCCCAAATAGGACTGAGTGCTCCGAAGTCTCCCATTCTCTGCACATTGTCCAGTTGTGGGTCTCTTTGTTAGTTCCCATCTACTACAGGAGGAAGCAAGAGAGCCAGGATTCCTGCCGCTGAGTCCCCTTCCATGTTTAAGGCTTTTGTAGTAAGATGCTTCATATTAAACACACACAGTTTCCACAACAATCTTATGAAGTAGGTAACATTATTTAAATCTTAAAAACAATCTTAATTAAAAATCAAATTTGGTCGTGGTGGGTGAAATCTTTAATCTGGTCTTAGATTCGGTTTGTGAGTATCTTATTGAGTATTTTTGGGTCAATGTTCATAAGTGAGATTGGTCTGAAGTTCTCTTTTGTTGTTGGGTCTCTGTGCAGTTTATGAATCAAGGTGATTTCGACCACATAGAATGAGGTTGGTAATGCTCCTTCTGTTTCTATTTTGTGGAATAGGTTGAAGAGTAATAGTATCAGGTTTGGTAGAATTCTGTGCTGAAACCACCTGGCCTAGGTCTTTTTTGGATGGGAGACTTTTGATGACAACTTCTATCTTCTTAGGGTATTTACCTGATCTTGATTCAACTTTGGTAAATTAAATCTATCAAGAAAATTATTCACTTGATTTAGAATTTCAAATTTTGTTGCATATAGGCTTTTGAAGTAGGACCTAATGATACTTAAGTTAAAGTCCAAGTGGATCAAAGACCTCAACATAAAACCAAACACACTAAATCTGTTAGAAAAAGAAGTGGGGAAGAGTCTTGACCTCATTGGTACAGGAGACAACTTGCTGAACAGAACACCAACAGTACAGGCTCTAAGATCAACAATTAATAAATGGGATCTCATGAAACTGAAAAGCTTCTGTAAAGCAAAGCACACTGTAAATAGAACAAAATGACAGCCTATAGATTGGGAAAAGATCTTCACCAAGCCTACATCTGACACAGGGCTAATATCCAGAATAAATAAAGAACTCAAGAAGTTAAACACCAACAAACCAAATAATCCAACTAAAAAATGGGGTAAAGAGCTAAACGGAGAATTCTCTGTAGAGGAATATCGAATGGCAGAGAAACACTTAAAGAAAAGCTCAACGTTCTTAGGCATTTGGGAAATGCTAATCAAACCGACCCTGAGATTTCATTTCACACAATCAGAATGGCTAAGATAAAATACTCAAGGGATGGTGTATGCTGGAGAGGGGTGGAGAAAAGGGAACTCTCATCCATTGCTGGTGGTAATGTAACCTTGTACAACCACTTTGGAAATGACTCTGGCGCTTTCTCAGAAAATCAGGAATAGTGCTACCTCAAGATCCAGCTATACCACTCCTAGGCATATACCCAAAAGACACCCACCATTCATTAAGGACATTTGCTCAACTATGTTCATAGAAGCTTTATTTGTAATAGCCAGAATCTGGAAACAACCTAGATGTCCCTCAACTAAGGAATGATACAGAAAGTGTGGTACACTTACACAATGGAATACTACTCAGCAATTAAAAACAAGGAAATCATGAAATTTGTAGGCAAATGGTGGGAACTAGAAAAGATCATCCTGAATGAGGAAGCTCAGAAGCAGCAAGACGCACATGGTATATACTCACTTATAAGTGGATGTTAACCATATAATATAAGATAAGCATACTAAAGTCCCAAAGAATTTAAACAACAAGGAGGACCCTAGGGAAGATGCTTAATCCTCATTCAGAAGGGCAAACAGGATAGACATCAGAAGTAGGAGAAGACAAGGAACAAGATGTGAGCCTTTCACAGAGGACCTCTGAAAGACTCTACTCATCATGGTATTGAAGGAGATACTGAGATTCATAGTGAAACTTTTGGCAGAGTGCCTGAAACCTTATGAAAGAAGAGGAAGATAGAAAGACCTGGAGGGGACAGGAACTCCACAAGGAGAACAACAGAGCCGAAAAAACCTGGGTCCAGAGGGGCCCGCAGTGACTGATACTCCAACCAAGGACCTTGCATTCAGAGGACCTAGACCCCCTGTTCAGAGCAAGTTCATAGGCTACTCAGTTTCCAAGTGGGTTCCCTAGTAAGGGGGACAGAGGTTGTCTCTGACATGAACTCAGTGGCCGACTCTTTGATCACTTCCCCCTTGGGGGTACATCCTTACTAGGCCACAGAGGAAGATGATGCAGCCAGCCTTGATGAGACATGATAGGCTAGGGTCAGATAATAAGGGAGGAGGTCCTCCCTTATCAGGGGACTAGGGAAAGGGCATAGGGGGAGAAGAGGGAGGGTGTGTGGGACTGAGGGAATATTAGGGAGGAAGCTGCAACAGGGATACAAATTGAAAAGAATTGCAATAAATAAATAAATAAAGTAAATTTTAAAAAAGAAAAGAAAAAATATAAAATATCAAAAAAAAGAAAAAAATATCAATGACCATAAGGCCATTGACTTTATAACACAAGGATTCAGACCCCTAATAGACTCTTGCACCTGAGCAGCCCACTGCCTCTTTGAATTTAGGGTTCTCTTGGTCATCACCAGTGCTGCTGATTTATTTTCCAGCAAAAAGAATATATAATAAAAAATGGTCAAAAAGATGGAGCAGACTGGGAGGCTACTTTGCAGCTCTGGGCCAGTCTGGTCCCAGTCTGGCCATTTTGACTCCTGCTGCAGATAACACTAGTGTTTTCCCCACTCTTTCATCACAGAAGTGTAGGATGAAAGCCTCTTCCTTACAGCTCCCGTGAAGTGCAATGTTTACAAAGACAACTCACTGATCATCTGTCCCCAGAGCTCTTGAGCGCTCCTGCCTGCAGACAGTACTTGTGTTAACGGCCTAGAAGCAGGAACCCTTTAACGAGATCAAATGGGCTTCCTGCAAGGAAATCCAGCATCTCAACTTCATGTGGAAGAGAAGTAGCTTTTATAGTTTGGGCTAAATTTTGATAACTGTTAGTTTTCTCTGACTCCAGGGAGGAAAAGCAGATGCACATAGGTTTTCCATGGTCTGTGGCCTCACTTTCAATGGTATTAACTTTCTGTAGTCAGCTGTCTTTCACAAACAGTGTGCTGAAAATCCTAAAATTAATTCACAGAGCTAGACTGTATGCCATTATGAGGATCATGTTAAAATCTGGAGCCTCCTACTCTGCTTTGTGTAGGACATGAATCATTCTTTGTCCCTAGTGTTCATTTTGAAGCACAGTGGAAACATCCATCCATCCATCCATTCATCCATCCATCCATCCACCCAACCTTCCTCCCTCTTTTCCTTCCTTCCTTCCTTCCTTCCTTCCTTCCTTCCTTCCTTCCTTCCTTCCTTCCTTCCTTCCTTCCTTCCTCCCTCCCTTCCTTCCTTCCTTCCTTCCTTCCAAAGTAGCCATTTGTTGTTACATCCATTGGCTGTCGGTCGTAGCTTCTCAGTGCCTGTGTTTTCCTTAATATTGGTCCTTAAATACTTGAGTAGTGAAGCTAGCAAATTCATTACAGTAATTATTATAAGTCTTCTATTTTATTATGAATTATTGTTTTAATCTCTTATTGTTATTGGTGCAGAAATTAAAACTTCATTATAAGTATGTATGTTTGAGAAAAGTATAGCATATATAGGGTTTGGTAGTATATGAAACAGAAATTGCATGCATCCACTTCGGGTGTTGGTACGTATCCCATAGAGAAAGAGATTGGAGATCTCCTGCAGACTGATATGTTGCTTGGAGAAAAAAACAAAACAAAACAAAAACAAAACCAACAAAAAAACCCTCATCTGCCAACATAACTGCATTTTGGAGAGAGGGGTACTTGCCAATGCGAATGTTACAAAGTCTTGATTTTTTTTTTTTTTTTTTGGCCTGGCTAGGCCACTGCAAGCTGTGACACATGGAATATACTTTGTGTACCTATGAATGCTTGTCTGTAAAATATGGATCACACTGTCTTCCTAAAAAGGATAACTAAGAACTTAAAAAAAAAAAAAACTTCTTAGTCTCCCAGTTGACATGTAATAGTTTCACTTCTCCTGAACCTGTGGGTGAGATGTTAGTTTAGTTCTGTATAATTGCCTGTGACCACACACACCACTTCTCATGGTCATTATGTGTTAATTAGCAAGAATTTAAAACTTGGATCTGAAGTGCTTGAACATTACTGACAGCTCAAAAATTCTATGTGTTCCCTATTCATTACTTTTAACCATATAACCATAGAGTTTGGGTGGCAAGTACTTGAGAAATTTTGGAAAACTTATTCCAGTGGCTTTGGAAATGTTTATTGGGGAATAAATATCCCTCACTGATGAAATAGGACAAGGATGTCATTCCTCAATTCATTATCTAGAAGGATCAGATAAGGTTGGGTATCAGTCTGCTGTTCCATGGTTGTAACAAAATAAATGAGCATGATTGCAGAACAGAGCAAAGATGTGTATTGTTCAAGGGTACAGTGTGAACATTAGCCCAGCTCTGGGAGTGGTGTCACAGTGATGGAAGTGTGTATAGAAAGAGTCATATGGGATGTAGTTGTTTGCCTGGGAAGTGTCTCCAAAAGGCTCATGTATTTGAACACTTGGTACCCAGTGGGCGTTGTTGTTTGGGGAAGTTATGGAAACTTTAGGACAAGAGCCTTACTGGGAGAATTATGCCACCAGGGAAAGGCTTTGAGGTTTACCACCTTGCTGCACTTCCAGTATTATTCTCTGTTCTTAGGGTTCAGTCCCTACTTCTCCTTATCGACATCGAACCACCGAGAACTATAAGCCAAAATAGCCCCTCTCTTATTTTATAGGTGTTTTTGGTCTTGATATTTTATCACAGCAACAAAAAGTCACTGTTCTCCATAAAGCTTCTTACACATTAACCCTGAAAAGATGAGCCACATCACCTCACACCCATCAGAATGGCCAAGATGAAAAACTCAAGTGACAACACATGCTGGAGAGGTTGTGGAGAAAGGGGAACCCTCCCCCACAGCTGGTGGGACTGTAAACTGGTACAACCACTCTGAAAAGCTATCTGGCGCTTTCTAAGACAATTAGGAATAGTGCTTCCTCAAGACCCAGCTATACCACTGCTAGGTATATACCCAAAGCTTGCTCAAGTACACAAAAGGGATACTTGCTCAACCATGTTTATAGCAGCTTTATTTGTAATAGCCAGAACCTGGAAACAACCCAGATGTCCATCAACGGAAGAATGGGTACAGAAATTATGGTATTTCTACACAATGGAATACTACTCAGCATTCAAAAAGGAGGAAATCATGAAATTTGCAGGCAAATGGTGGGATCTAGAAAACATCATTCTGAGTGAAATATCCTAGAAGGAGAAAGACAAACACAGTATATACTCACTTATATAGACCTATAAGATATGATAAACATAATGAAATCTATACACCTAAAAAAGATAATCAAGAGAGCGGACATAGGGTAAGATGATCAATCCTCATTTAGAAAGAGATGTGCATTGAACGTATGACAGGAGTCTACTGAGCGCATCTAAAAGACTCTAACTAGCAGTGTTTTCAAAGCAAAGACTCATGAGCAAACCTTTGGCAGAGTACAGGGAATCATAAGAAAGAAGGGGAGTTAGTCTGATGGGGAAGGATAGGAGCTCCACAAGGACCAAATATATCTGGGCACAGGGTCTTTTCTGAGACTGACATTCAACCAAGGACCATGTATGGATATAACCTAGAACCTCTGCTCAGATGTAGCCTGTGGTAGCTCAGTAACCAATTGGTTTCCCAAAGTGAGGGGAACAAGGACTATTTCTAACAGGAACTCAATGAAGATACCTGATAAAACAGGATCAGATGAATGGGGGGGAGGTCCCCCCCTATCAGTGGACTTGGAAAGGGGCACAGTGGTGATGAGGGAGGGAGGGAGGGACTGGGAGGGAATGAGGATTCGGGACACGGCTGGGATACAGAATTAATAAAATGTAACTGATAAAAATAAAATAAAATAAAAAAAGAAAAGATGAGCCACACCCATTATACAGAAGATTATACATGGTTTTGAACTTACTAGATAACAGGTGTCTATCTCTCCACCTGGCTGTGGGAACTGGAGGAGATCTATGTATTATTCATGATCAGGACACATAAAAGATTTTCTATTAGCACACATTACTTATTCAATATATTTTAATTGATTCATTTTTTTCATTTCTTTACATGCACAGGCTGAACCATCCCTATTTCAAAAATCTGAAGTCCAGAAGTTTCCAAAATCCAACTCTTTTGAACCCAGTGTGAGGCTACAAGTTGAAAAATTCACATCTGACCCATCAAGTGATGAAATGGAGTCAACATGCATCCAAGTGAAAAATATTCACAACATTAACTTCAGACTTTTACATATAAAGTTAACATGAACTATAAAAGCTTTTATGTTGAGATTTGGGTTATATCCTGAAAATAACTCTTTAGATATATGAAATATATCTATATATTTATATATAAACATTCAAAACTAATATATACATATATAAATATATACATATTTATATATACACATATATAAATTTGTATATATATGTATAAATATTATATATATATAAATCTGGAACAATTTTAGGCTAAAGCTTTTGAATAAGGGCTATTCATTGTGTATGGTTGCTAGAGTTGAAGCCTCACTTGGAATAATAAAGAATGGCTTTTGCTATTTCTCTAAATATACTTCTATTATTTTTAGAATATGTTTTCAGGACTGAGTTCTCAATATGGATGATGGAGTCGTAGCAGAAATGTGCTGCTTAATTAGGATTTCTCAGCAAGCACTCACTTGGGTTGTTCATTTGGCAAGTGAGTCATTATGTTAAATACTACTTTCCCTTCCACTTATCTTTCTTGAGTCTTCTTTATTCCAGTAGTAGATATAAGATTTATCTGAAAAAAAATTTATCTAGCTTATGCAGATTTCTACTTTATATTAAGTATCAATCTTTATTGTATACAAGGCAGGGCCATCTCTTGACCACACTACATTTATTTTCCTCTATAAATATAACAGAAAAAAAAGATTTAAAAACTATTTCAAAAAATTTGAGGTTATTTTTAACTGAGAACAGTTTGAAATTCATAGGAGAGGTGAAAAAAAAAACCCACAGCCACACAATATTGCTGTGGAGGGAGACAAAGTTAGAATTCAGAAAGCTTCCACTTATCCCCAGAGATAGCTAGTCAGAATGACAAAGGCTTAGTGCTCATTGAAATGAGCCGTGAGCATCTCTGTGGCATCCCCAGGCTGAGCACAGATGGTGGTGTTTCAAATCCATGTAGAGCATGACTTACAAAGGGTGACAAAGCGCTTGACAAAGTCTTTGTGGTCACCATGCTAGACAGCGTCTGATGGGGAGACGAAAGAGTTTCATGGACCATTAGCACTTGAGAAATTGAACCAATACATAGAGAAGAAAAATGTTGACTAGTGACTCTGACTACTTTTCTCTAAGGACATTCAAGAGATCAAAGAACAGAGTAGATTTTGATGTTAAATATTTCCTGTTCTCATTCAATGAAAATTTTTTTTTGAGTACCTACTTATATGTCTGCCATCCTTCCATCACTGTGGGGAACACTAAGAGAGATAAGATATTCTGCTTTTCTTGTTAAAAGAACAACAAGAACTCATTCCTTTATTCACTTTTTATTCCTTTAACCAAATTGAAAATAAGACTATTCATTTGGCAATGAAAATGATAGCTTTATTATTGATAACATTTCTTGCAGAATTACAAATCCTCTTACTGCTAATGCAGCATCTTTAAGAAGGCTGAGGATTAAAAGCACATCAAGCAAGTCTCTTTTAAAAATGTATTTGTGTGTGTGTGTGTATCTTTGTGAGTGTACATGCACATATATGTGAGAATTCCTGTAGAGGCCAGATAAGTGAGATCCTTTGGAGCTGGAGTTATAGGCAATTGTACTGTGACCCAACTTAGGGTCTTCATGGTAGAAAGGCAAGTGCTTTTAACTGTGGTTTTAGGTCTCCATCCTGGTCTTACTTCTTAAGCTCTTTTAAAGGAAAAAAATGAGAAAGAAGCATTCTAGAGTGGGACCTAGACTGTTATATCAGTGGAAGCAGGCTCATGTGATTCTGGGGATAAAAATCTAATATACTATTTCCCAACATCTTCCTAGCCTGGGGTTCTAGTTTCTAAGTTCAAGGCAAAATGACTGTGTACTTACTCCATTCTGTAGAGATCATCAGTCTATCAGAAAGTCCATACTCCAGTCTTTGTAATGCCACTTTCTCAGAAGTACTTACGTCAAGCCCTTGTATAGAATTTGAACAGCGCCAGACTAGTACCTCAGGCTAAAATGCATGCCTGTTTTAGAAGGCGATGAAAGAACCCTCTGCTTCTTGTTTGGAGCTTCCCTCTTCAATCCTCTTAATGATACCTTAAACCTGAATTTTTTCTTATTTTCCAACACCAAATCTTGTGAATAAAATCCAAATGGCTGAGGCTCACATCATGGAGAAACCTTCAATTCAGATGTGTTCCAATTGTCTCAAGTTCCATGGGAACAAAGTTCAAATGAGTTGAAACAATCAAATTATCGAGACTTTCTAGTAATGTTAAAATTCATTAGTGTCCACAAATACACTTAAGATTTGAGAAATTTGGAAGTTGATGGAGAAAACATGATTTCCAGACTTGTCCTTACTTGAAATAAGACTCTTTGCACATCACTGAGCATCTATTCCCATATTATGCCCTACTTGTTATTATTATTTTTCCTTTTCTATCAGTAAAGTGGAATTCAATGTAGTTGCTGTTTATCACACACCTTCTGTGTGTCAGCATGGTGGGTAATACTGAGGTTACCAAAGGTGTTGCCTTTTCCTTCGGCTTTCAACCAAGAACATAGGGTAAACAGAATGACATCTGGCATACCGAAGATCTCTACCTGGTTCAGCCCAAGCACAAACAATATTCCTTATTTTCTCTTTGGTCCAGTCATCCAGGCACTCTGGTCTCTATTATCTCCAACACAGAATATCTGAGTTCATCTCTGTTATTACCTGTGAACTTCCTTTCAGATGGGAACCTTTTCCTGCCTCCTCAGAGGGATGGCTTTTAGGAGCTGGTTTTAAATCTCACATCTTTGTCTGAAACTGTTGATTTTTCTGGAAGAAGATAGTGAAAGCTCATACTGGAATCCCATTGTATTCATATTTATCTTCACTACAGTACTTGTCCCCTTATTTTAAAAAAGAAAAAAAAATACCTTATTTCATTTGTTCATCTTCCTGTGGCAAATGATAATTATAACTTTGACTCTTTCAGATTCTTTAATAATGTATTTTATTTAGTTTATTGTTATTGTGTTTGTATCTGGGGTGTGTGTGTGCGTGTGTGTGTGTGTGTGTGTGTGTGTGTTTGTGTGTAAGTTAGATGACAACTTGCTGGAGCTGTTTCTCTTCTTTTCTGTGATTTCTGGGGCTTAAACTCAGGTCACCAAGCTTGCACAGTGAGCACCTTTGCCCAGTGAGCTACATTGCCAGTCAGCGCCTGTTTCTCTTTTTATGTACCTTACACTGTGTGACATTAAGGGTTGTCTTACTCAGAACTAGGGTTTATAACCTTGCTCTTTAGTCCCTTTTCTGACTTGTTTGGCCAGTGCTTTGTTGGCAGTAATTGCAGAAAATTTGAAAATTCAAATATTCCTGGTTATATCTGTGTTTTAGGCATTGTCTTGAGAATATAACTGGGGAAGACTCATGGAGGATAAAGAAAGCCTTAAGGCATGGCCATTTTGCCCTAATTGTAGCTTCAAACTAGACTATATCAGCCAACAACCAGCTGCCCCAGACATGTAAGTCCAGTAAAGTACAAAATAATTGCCACATAATGATCCAGACTCTAACACCAGCTCAAAGGCTCATTGCTTAAATAAACACACACTATGCTTCCTCAAACCAAAAAAGTGTTTTGGTCAGATTTCAGATAGCTATTTTGTGGACATAAATAATTGATACCCCTTCTGCTTTCACTATTAGAAGGCAAGTTTCCTAAGAGCAATGATTATGTAAGAGTCAATATTCTCCCTTCATACTTTCCCTAAAGTGTGCTTGCTTACCAAATGAAAGACAGTGTAGATAAATACATGACTACTACACCTTCAAATTAGAGTGTGACAATGTTGTTTAAATTTGTCTTTGAAACATATCTCACTTATTTTCCTGGGATAACATTCATAGTCAAAACTATTAAGAGAGAAGAAAGAACAAATGTGTAAGAAACAGAGAAACAAGATAAAACAGAATTTGAATGAAATGAAATTGTTAGCAGTGGCAGAAAGAAGCATCTCAGAACTTTGAAAACAGCCTGAGGGATTTCCATTTAGGATTGGTGACAATTTCCTTTCTGCTGTTGTGGTGAAACACTTTGAAAGGAAGGCAGGGAAAGAAAGGATTTATTTCAGCTTCTGTTTTCAGGTCATAGTCTGTAATTGAGGGAAGTTAGAACAGGAACTCAGGCAAGAACTTGGAGGAAGGGATAATGGAGAAAAGTGCTTACTGAGTTACTTGCAAACTCACTGTTAGCTTAGCTGCCTTTCTTATACAGTCCAAGATCACCTGTCTAGAGATAGTGCTACTGGGCTGAGCCCTTTCACATCAGTTAACAAAGAAGACCTTTATTGTTCATATATGCACCAGCCAATATGATCTGGACAATTTCTCAGTTGATGTATTCTTCTTAAACGACTCCAGGCTGCATCCAGTTGACAATTAAAGCTAAGTAGGTCAGGGACCTCCACTCCGGTAGAGGGACAAGCAACATACCACAACCACACTCCATCTACTGTGGGGTTGAATTAAGTTTGTCGGATGAAGGTCACATCTAGAGCTACTAACTCATTAGTAATCTCCTCAGTCAAACCTTCCACATCACTGTTTTGGCTCAAGAGGTTAATGACATCTTTTATTTAAAATGAGTTTTCAAGTACTCTGTGATTCCAGCTGAGCTGGAAAATAAATAGCTCCACCTTTGACACAATAAAGCTATAAAACAGAAAAAAAACCAATGTAAGTAATTTAATTCTATTTGCCAACACACACACACCATCCAACACACACACACTTTAGTTATATTCATTTGAAACAATTTCAGCGTTATTTTTAACTTCAGTCTTAAATAAATGCCTTTAAATTGCATTTCTGAAAAGCCTTAAGCTCCTGAAAAAGTGAATAATGATATGGCAAGATCTTTGCGATCTTAAGGAAAGAAACATCCACAGTGAAAATCATCGGCAATAGTTCTCAACATTGAGACAAAGATTATCCTTAACATTAAGGCTCTGCCCTGCAGACTATCAATGCAGATGCTGAGACTTATGGCCAACTGTTGGGCAGAATGCATGGAATCTTATGAAAGAAGAGGGAAATAGTAAGATCTGGGGAGGACAGGAACTCCACAAGGAGAGCAACAGAACCAAAAAATCTGGGCACATGGGTCTTTTCTGAGACTGATACTCCAACCAAGGACCATGCATGGAGATAACCTAGAACCTCTGCTCAGATGTAGCCCACGGCAGTTCAGTGTCCAAATGGGTTCCATAGTAATGGGAACAAGGACTGTCTCTGACATGAACTGATTGGCCTGCTCTTTGATCACCTCCCCCTGAGGGGAGAGCAGCCTTACCAGGCCACAGAAGATGACAATGCAGCCACTCCTGATGAGATCTGATAGACTAGGATCAGAAGGAAGGAGAGGGGGACCTCCCCTATCAGTGGACTTGAGGAGAGGTATGCATGAAGAAGGGTTGAGACCCGCGCAACGTCTCGCCAGCAAGAACGCACACGGGCAAAACAGGATCCTTCTGCAGCAGGCTTTATTATCATGCAATGAAAGGAGGAGACCCCAGGCCCCAAAGTGGTGCTGCTTAAATAAGCCCTGATCGCACTTAAGTGACGTGGAGTGACGTGTCATACCCTGATTGGCTGCTTACTCATTACCCGTCTGACGGCCCGGGGTGGAACAGTGGCTTGGCGTGCTTTTGCAACCCACACATGTGCTCTTAGAGGTTGTTACCAGTACAGAGACTGGATGCCGGCGCCATCTTGTAATGGCGTCTGAACCTCGGCTCTCCACAAAGAAGGGAGTGGGAATGTGGGATTAGGAGGGGGGGGAGGGAAGGGTTTGTGGGGGGGATACAAAGTGAATAAAGTGTAATTAATAAAAGTTAAAAAATTTTCACAGGAAGCATGCAGACGCACTTTCTAGGTACTGCAGATCCTGAAGATCGAGTTGGTGATGGTGAATGTCAGTGGTTAACTTGGTTGGCTCTGGAATCAACTAAGAAATCCACCTCTGTGAGGATCCACAAAGGCATGACTAACATGGACAACTGAGTGGAGAAGAGTGTTCTCAGAAGGGGCAGAACCTTCCTGCAGCAGCCCTGAGGGAAAGAAATGTCAGGAGAAAGCAGAGCTGCCCATTGCCTGCCTTCACTTCTTCCAGTGAGCACATCTATCTCATGACAGCCCCTGTACTGCTGTCCTTCACTGGCACCAAAACCCAGCTTCTGTAGTTTCCAAACGTGGCCTTTCATTTATGGGGTCTTTTTACTATATTGTCTTTCATAAGCTCTCTAGGAAACCGCCAGGCCCACATTGCCAGATTGGCAATGCTAAAGCATCCAGCCTGGTAGAATAAACAGCTACTGAGTTTTCAGCCAGCCGTTGCTGGATTATAGTGCCTACACAGTGTATGCCAATGTATCAAAATCTCCTTTGGAAAATTTTCACTCTCTCTCTTCCGTTCCTCTAGAGCAGTGGTTCTCAGCCTGCAGGTTGTGAGCCCTTTGGTGTCGCATATCAGATATTTCCCATGTCAGACACTCATATTGTGATTCATAACAGTAGCAAAATAACAGTTATGATGTAGCAACAAAATGATTCTATGGCTACAACATGAGGAATTGTATGAAAGAGTTGCTGATTTAGAAAGTCAAAATTGAGAACTACTGCTCTAGAGAATTCTGTCCTCTAGAAAACAAGGACTAAAAATTGTATGAGATCATTTACATTCTCCCCTTTCCTAAAGTGTTGGCTTAAGATGAATGGAAAGTGTCACTACCTGTTTATGATGCTCTAAGCAGGTTCACTGATTGTCTTTCACTTGATCATTGATCATGGTATGATTCTAGATCTGAGCTAGGAACATGATCAATATAACCTGAACAAAGACATAATTCAACTTCATATAGAGGACCACTGTCTGCACTTCAACATTTAACTGCAAGGAAACCAGAGAGTTGAATAGAAAGCATCCAGAGAGAATGACAGAATTTAGGTGTTATAGGATGATGGGACTTGGACTCATGTGTCTGCTCTCTACAATGATAGAGGTTTTTCAGAGTGAATGAACTAACTCCTATACAAATGGATTCCTTCAGCAGAATTTTTCCTGATATAAAGAAAGCAAACCCTTGAGGAAGGGTTTAAGACCAAGTGGACTCCACATGACATTTTATTCTCTCTGTTTTAATAGTTATTTTACAGTGTTGCAGCTCCGAAGGTAAAGGCACCCTGGTAGTCAGGAGCCAAGGAATACCACTAAGTCACACCTTACAACAAACCTCACACAAGAGACTTATTGGGAGGAAAATCCCAGAACGGTGGCTGCCTTTGCTTGAATGAGAAACAGGAGGGAAATAAACAGACACAGGCTATATATATAGATAGATAAATAGATAGATAGATAGATAGATAGATAGATAGATAGATAGATTATACACATCTCTCTATATATTTATAGCAGAGCTTTCTACCATGGAGATTTCCAGGGTGAGGATTGGTAGAATTTCAAATCCCAATCTTAGGGGAGCTCAGTGATTGGTGGGTTTTTATGGCAAACTCAAAGATCGGTGGGTTTTCCTGTTCAGGGATTGGAGGATTTTTTTTTCTTATAGGGTTGGATCTGGCCATTCTCCTGCCTCAGGGCTGGGAATGATTGTAATAGCCCTTTGAAAACAAATGTGAGGGCCATTAGGGAAATCTCATGGGTGGGCCTGGCCACTTTCCTGCTTTGAGAGTTTACAAGGTTTACAAAGTATAGAAAGTTTACAAAGAAAGTCCATGGCAGGGAAAGTCTTCCCTTCCACTTGGGTTGGCATGAATAGTTAACAGTTGTGTTGAATTGATTTTAATGAGCCCAAGTGTCCACCTCTAGAACACTATAAGAAATTAGAAAAATGACTATAGATTTACTTCAAAAAGGACAAGAAGTCAGTTAAATCTGTCTTTTTTTCTTCTGCTTAAGGCTGGCATTTGAAAAGAAGGACCCTTTTACATTTTATGCTGTGATATAACCTAAAAAAATATTAGAACATTCTGCAATTAAATCTTAAAATGAAGTGTTTTGAAAGGCAGAAAGAAAATGATGTGAGAACTCCTTTGACAGAAAAATGGCAAGCAGGTAGAGAGAAGACTTAAGCATGCCAGTTGAAGAAAAAAAAAAACCTGTAATTCCAAATGATACATTAGATAACAATGGCTGTGTGAGTCATTTTCTTATTTCTTGGGTAAAAGCTGTTTAATGATTAAAACATTTATCCTTTTTTTTTTTTTTGAAGTATAGTTCAAAACTCTGTGCCAATTCTCTGAAGGTTCAAGCAGGTATTTATTTTAAAATAAAAAAAGGGTAACAGATTTCCAACTGTACAAATCATAATTGAAAAGCAACATATCCTTAGAGCTTTGTAGGGGCACACTCTTGTGTCATGGCTTCTCTTGATGGCATCTTCTGGTGGTGATAAACTTCCAGTTCTGATAAGCATTTCAGAGAAAATGTAAAAAAAAAATCTTCCTGTGTAAATGCAGCCAGTTTTGTAATTTAATTCTATCCTAAGGCATGTCTAGAATTTCAGAGGGGAAGAGTAAAAAATCTTCATGCCATTCCGTAAATTAGTTTCAAACTTGCCTCTGGGGATAAGAGGTCCTTTCCTGGAGGGAGATTTTAGATTATCTCTCTTCCTGCCTGCCTTAGCTTCAGTTTGTGGTGATGGAGAAAGGGAGAGATGTGTTATGGAGGAGCAAGAGGGCTCCAGCTCTTCATTGTCAGATCCGGATTGCACATTAAAGGCAAGTCTCCACAAAGATTTTATTTATTTAAAACTTTCAGTGTTGATCATCATCGACACAAGATTCTAAATTTCAAGTATTGGGTTTTGAGAAAACCTAGTCTCATTTCATAAGTAGGTTTGAGTCAAAAGTCTTATAGATTCTGACCCACCAGTCTACAAGCATTCCACACTGCTCTCTGATTGTAAAATGTGGTCTGGGAGGTAGAAAGAGGAGTTTGTGATTGAAACATGTTCAGGTTTTCAGCATGTTAGGATAATCATGCATCCTTCACTCTGTTACATGATATCCAGTGTTGGATATAAGCTGTTTTTCTCAGGCTCATGTGTTTGGACACTTGATTCATAACTGCTCATGTTTGTCTAGGGGCTTGTGGAAAATTTAAGAGGAAATGTTTTCTGGAGGAAATGGGTTGCTAGACTAGGGCTGGTCTCACGACCAGCTGTTGGTCCTAGTCACTTTCTCTGTTTGATGGTCTAGTGAGATGTGAATATTTAGCCATAAACACCTGCTACCACAGCTGTAAACTGCCTACACTATTGTACTTTCTATGTTGTGGTAAAATATACTTTCAAACTGGAAACTAAAATGTGTCCTTCTTTGCTCATGTTGTTTCTCATCAGGCATTTAGTCACTGTGACCAGAAACATAGCTAATGCACATGATAATAGTTTAGTATTTCTACAGATGTAAATCTCAATAAAATAACAATGCTGAAGGACACTAGGTTTCTCTTTGAACAGTTACCATGCTATTATCAGCTAACAGACACATCTCCATGAGTATTATTTATTGATCAATCATTCTGTACTGAGAAACCCTAAGAGGCTCAATTTATCTGTATTGTTAAGAAACGAGAAAACTGAGGCTCAGAGGTTTTTCGTACCTTCTCCAAAATTATTTAGTAGAGTGGCATTCTCAGATCTATATTTTATCATCTTATGATTTTTCACTATGTCACATTACTCCCTCCCACTTTCTCTTTTGTCAGTTTTGGGGATCAGATCCTGATTATAACAGATATCAGACAAGAGCTTCACCATGGAGCTTCAACTTCATCTGCAATGACATCATTTCGTTACAGCAGTTAGGTTCAGCTTTCCCAAAGTATTCCCTCACAATGGTGCCTTAAAGTTACCTAGCTTACTGCTCTCAAATGTTGTAGTTCAGACTTCAATGCCTGAGTCTGTGTTGACTCTATGGTATTAGAGCGTTGGGCTCTTTATATCACATTTCTTTCCATCATCAGTGGATGTTATCTTTGTTAAGTGGCTCAGGAAGGCCTATCACCTTCTACTTTATGGAAAGTGAGCAGGAAAATGGATGAAAGGAGGGCGTAGACACTTTTACTCATTAATCACTGACTTAAATTAACTCGTTTATTCATGCTTAATTGCAAAGGAACATGGGAAATGAAGTTGTTATTATGGCCCTGAGATTAGATGAAACCAGTATTAGGAAGAAATCCCATTACTGTGAGAAAACAAGTGAGTAATTAGAAGTTCATCAGAGACCTCCCTAGGGACATCCATATAACAGGGCCTACTTGCTTCCTTTTAGCAGGGATTCTAAGGTCCCGAGAGGCAATGGAAATTAACAAAGGCTACACATAATTTGGCACCATGGAAAGTTCTAAATCCAATTTTCCTAACCTAAGGCTTACACCTTAACTACCATCTCATTTACCTGTCAAACTTCAGTGTTTCTGTTGAAAAAAAAAATCCTGACCGATTCAGGCAGGTGTTTCCAAATTATGTCAAATAAGTCATTTCCAGGTTCCTAAAGGTATTTTATAATCTTCCACGAATCCATTTTAAAATACAGAAGTATTTACATTTTTTATACTTCATAGAAGGGTTTTTAAGAAAAGATTTTTAAAAAGCTTTTGTCATAGCTGAAGAAACAGTAAAGGACAATATAATTTTCTTGTAGAAAGAGAGTAAGAATAAATCTCAGAATTTAATAATACTGTGCACTTCAGCTGGATTGTCTCAGAAATCACTGGAGTTTAGTTTTAGTTAAAATATGATGCTACACAAGCTGATTGTATCCCCACACTATCAGGTAGGTTTTGGAAAGGAGTGGTATGCAGAAATCATTCTTGGGTAGTGAGATGTTTTTTTTCTCTGCCCATCAGCCAATTCACAAGCTAATTCTGATTCTTGAATACCATGCTTCTGAGCACACTAATTGAGAAAATAAAATAACTTGCTGTGAACAGTCATCAGCTGATTATAGAGAAGATCCTTGAAAATAGTGGTTGAACAAGCAACAGAGCGTGCAGGCAGAGAAAACACAACCAGATCAAAGTGGGGCAGTTTCAACCAGTGGTAATATTATCTATCACTCTCATCTCTATTCACTGAAGCATCAGTTGCTTGGAATTCCATGAATATTTAGTATAACTGTCCATCAATATCTACTTAGTGTGTCTGTTGATGCCATGTTTTATGCTCTGTGAAGTATGTTCCTGTGTAAGACATGATTTCATCTGAAAAACAACCCACTGAAAAAAGAAGAAAGGGATGTAAGTCTAATGTATTTAGATAACAAAATTAGTTATGAAAAAATTATCATGGAATATGATGATTACATCAAGAAGAGCAAAATAATGAGCCATATTTGATTATGAATTTAGTGTTTGTCTTTGGGGACAGTCACACAAATGTGTACTTCCTGGGCGGAAGAGCAGGCACCAAAATCTGGAATAAGCTCACCAATATTCCTGTGAAAACTGAAATAATATCCAGTCTAGTAGTTGGAAAGTTTAAGCAATTAGACTTTTGGTTCACTGTGTACAGTCAAGTTTTTAAAAATATGAGGTTTTGAGAATTTTAGTCCTAAGAAGTCATAGTGCCCGTGCTCTGCCTAACTCTTCTGCTTCTCATTTCTGTCAGCCTTTCTGGTGTCTGGTTATGATTCTACTTTTTATACACCTTAATCTACACTTAAATCATTGTTCTAGTTTTAAACTTTCTTTTGGAACTACATTGAGCTGGAGAGATGGCCTGGCAATGGTTAAGAGTGCAGACTGTGGGTATGGAGAGATGGTTCAGATGTTAAGAACACTGATTTCTTTTCCAGAGGTCTGAAGTTCAGTTCCCAGCAACCATAGAGTAGCTCACAACCATCTGTAATGGGATCTGGTGCCCTCTTCTGATGTGCACATGCAGGCGGATTACTATGTAAATAATAAATTAATCTTTTTTTACTTATTACAATCTATTCACCTGTATCGCAGCTGTAACCCCCTCCCTCGTCTCCTCCCAGTCTCACCCTCCCTCCCTCTTCCTCTCCTACACCCCCCTTTTTAATTTATTACAGTTTATTCACTTTTAAATAAATCTTAAAAAGGACCCTGGGTAAGATGATCAATCATCACTCAGAAAGGCAAATGCAATGGACATCGGAAAAGGGAGAAAACAGGGAACAGGACAGGAGACTACTACAGAGGGCCTTTGAAAGACTCTACCCAGCAAGGTATCAAAGGAGATGCTGAGACTCATTGCCAAACTTTGGGCAGAGTGCAGGGAATCTTATGAAAGAAGGGATATAGAAAGATCTGGAGGGAACAAGGGTTCCACAAGGAGAGCAACAGAACCAAAAATCTGGGCACAGGGGTCTTTTCTGAGACTAATACTCCAACCAACGGACCATGCATGGAGATAACCTAGAACCCCTGCACACATGTAGCCCATGGCAGCTCAGTGTCCAAGAGGGTTCCCCAATAATAGGAACAAGGACTGTCTCTGACATGAACTCATGGGCTGGCTTTTTGATCACCTCCCCCTGAGGGGGGAGCATCCTTGCCAGTCCATAGAGGAAAACAAAGAATCCAGTCCTGATGAGACCTGATAGACTAGGGTCAGATGGAAGGGGAGGAGGACATCCATTATCAGTGTACTTGGAGAGGAGGAGGGGAGGAGGGGAGGGAAAGTGATATTGGGAGGGGATGAGGGACAGAGCTACAGTTGGGATACAAAGTGAATAAACTGTACTTTATACATAAATAAATAAACAAACAAATAAATTAAAAGAGTACTGACTGCTTTTCTAGAGGACTTGGGTTTAATTCCCAGCACCCAGATGATGGCTCACAACTGTCTATTACTCCAGTTGCAAGGGATCCAACAAACTCTTATGGTCTCCATGGGCACCAGGTATAAATGTGGTATACAGACATGTATAATGTGAAAGCACCATTAGCAAGAATTTAAAACAATTAAAATAAAAGAATTATTCTATGTTTCTGGTTGCAACAGGGGTATTGCTCACATGAACTCAGTGTAGTAATGGCAGTATGAACAATGCTTGAAGAGATTAAGGCAGCTAAGATCCCAGCATGGATTGGAAGTGACTCATGTAGTTTGTACCCATAGCTGAGGATCTATTGTCAGTTGTCAGTTACAGAGAGAGGAAAAGGCAGTTTTCTTCAGATGTGGCCCCCAGACAGGCTGCGACCATGGCCCTGTCTGAAGGAGAACTTTCCCATAAGCTCATGTGTTTGAACACTTGGTTGCAAGTTGCTTGCACCATTTGGGGAAGTTTAAGTGTCGTGGCCTTGTTGGAGGTACTATATCACTGAAGGTGGGTTTTGAGATCTTAAGGACTCTGTATCACTTCCAGTTTGCTCTCTTTTTCTGCTCTGTGCTTGCTGTTCAAGAAACATGTGATTTCTCAGCCAGCAGTTTCTGCCAACATGCTTACTGATTGCTGTTATAGTTATTCAACATGTAGATTTTACCCCCTTGAAATGTAAGCCCAAATAAACTCTTTTGTGAATTACCTTGGCCATGGTATTTCATTACAGAAAGAGACGAGTAGCTAATACCCAGTGCTTAGTCCTCTATCCACACACAAACTGGCAAAACTCTTTAGACTCAACGAATTTTACAAAGAGTATTTGAAGTTCAGAAGGGTAGCACTCATAGGTAGTGTTATGGGAGGAGTTAGCGTGGATTTGATAAAAATATAAAATTATGTAATTGTATGAAATTATTTTAAAATTTTATATATTATTATTTTTATTTAAAATATTATTACATCACTTCCCATTTTCCCTTTCATCTGTCCAGCCTGGCCTATGTCCCTTTCATCCAAGTCTTCTTGTGTCTCTATCTAATCAGATAAGTTTGTTTTTGTTGTCCATGTGTATATAATTTCAGGGCTGACCATTTTATGTTGGATAACTGATTAGGCGGCTCATCCCAGAAAAGATTAATTTTCCCTCAGTATCATTAGTTACTGGTAGTTCACTGTCCAGGAGTAGGACTCCATGAGATATACCTTCCGTATTAGCCTGTTTATTGATATTGTCGTTGATAAGGCCTTACTTAGGTAGCCTTCCTATAATTTTTAGGAGACACAATCTCACATTTGATTTCTTAGTCCTTTAGTTCTAATAATCTCTCTATGAAGTTTCTATGAAGCTTTTATAATCTTTCTGTGAAGTTCTCTGGGCCTTATGAGCAGGAGTTGAAGTATAGATGTTTTCACTGGGGCTAGGATTCTCATGATCCATTGATAAGAAGATCATGGACTCAATCCCATTTACAATACCCATTCAACTATCTTAGAGTAAACTTAACCAAGAAGATGAAAAACCTCTACAGTGAAAACTTTAAATCTCTGAAGAAAGAGATTAAAGAAGACATTAGAAAATGAAACAATCTCCCATATTAATGGATCAGTAGAGTTAATGTTGTGAAAATGACAATCCTGTCAAATACAGTTTATAGAATAAATGCAATCTCAATAAAAATCCATATAGCTCAAACATAAATAGTTTATAGAATAAATGTGATCTCAATAAAAATCCATATAGCTCAAACATAAATAGAAAAAAACATCTGTTTTAAATGTTAGATGAAGTTCTTAAGCAATAACATTTAAATATTAAATGGAAATATAAAAACAAAGAGTTATACTTTAGGCTGATGAAATGGCTTAGCAAGCAAAGGCATTTTCTGCCAAGCCTGAGTTTGATCCCTGGAATCCCCATGGTAGGAGAGAACCCATTCTCATATGTTGCCGTCTGATCTCCGCTTTAGGTATCCTAGCACATGTTGCTGCGTGTGTGTGTGTGTGTGTGTGTGTGTGTGTGGTGAGGGGGAGAGAAATAGAAGTAAAATAAAATAATTGAACTTTGTCATCCTGTCTTCTAGAAACCATACCCTGTGGTCAGAAGAGATAGACTAACTGCAATACAAACAGACATAGATGTAGACATACACATGGGCATATCTAACCCTTGGCACTGGAAAGCTATGATTCATATGTGGTCAAGTACTCAGTACAATGCAAAGTTTTTGTGATCTGCCTTTTGCCTTTGTGTATATTCGCTTTGACTTCTTCAGGTTGGACTCAGTAAGTTCATGGAACTGTTCATACCTTGTTTCAGTGTTCTCAGATCTGCTTGTTAACACTCCGTTTTAATAGTGGTTACTGACACTGCATTCACATGTCTTCAAGTTGTACACATATATGAACTTTGCCTTAACTTTGGATCCTTAGTCTTCTTTGACGTAATAAATGATGTTTTAAGCTTGATCTGTTACATGAGTGTGGTGCACATGCTTGTGTATTTGTTTGTGTGTATGCATATGTGTGTGTATGTGTGTTAAGAAAGGATATCCCAAACATTCGATTTTACTATTGAAGACTCAGGAACCAGATGCAGGGATGAAAATCTAGTAGTACAGAGAGGCAGAGAAAATGCCCACCTGATCTTCCTACTCAACTGATGTCCCAGAATGAAAAAGCCCAAAGCCTGTTCTTCTCATGCTCTCTTAAAAAACCTTCAACTCAGAGTCCTTTTTTTCTGTTTAATATCTGTCAGCTGGTTACTTGCTCTGACTCTCGACCTAGGGTTAACTTTATTTAATTCTGTTTACAGATAACTTTTAGATTAAAGGTGTTTGCTAGGGATAAGTCATACTACAAGTACTTCTTTATAGTAATCAGAAAGCTCTTGGGTTAAAGGTGTGTGTTAGGGCTGGGCCACACCAAACAAGAAACCAGTTTTTATAGTTCACAGTTTTGGGGTTTGCAATGGGACCAAATCTGCAACAGAGGCTAGAAGTTATTCAGTAATGCAAGCTCTCTTGATGAGCCCTGAGCTTGCTTATCTGGCTAATTCAGCAGGTTTACTCTTCACTGAACTTTTCTTGCTGAGCCATTTCCCAAGTCCTAGAGTCAAGTATTTTAATTTGTTTTGTGTATTATGAATATAATTATATTAAGGATTTAGAAAGGTAAATTTAATATTTTATCACTAAATGAGTGAGGGAAAAACCTGATCAAGCAGCAGCACTCAGCAAGGGTTTTACTTGTAATGGGCTCTTTCTCTCAAGCAAAACCAAAATATCAGCAAGAATTTTAATGTAGTGTTATTAAAAACAGGAGAAACCCTGAAATAAGTATTGCAGTCTCCGTATTGTGCCATAAAATCATAAATATATGACTTTGCAATAAAAGACAACATAATTCTACCTTTTATTGTTTTAGTAGATTTATGGGCAGAAACTATATTACATATCATTTTCAATTTTATTTATTAGTTTTCTTCTGCATTTCTCAGGGCTTGTCCATTCTGATCCAGTGACCTATTATACATTTCTCTAGACAGTTCTCAACTATCAGACATATACTATTTCCTAATGATTCTAATAAGACCTGGGAAAGTCCCAGGGCTAAGGATCAAAGAGCTTTACTGCGAATTTGAGTTTGGGAATCACATATGTGATTAGTTACTTTAAGATCCTGCTGTCATTATGGATTATGTCTTGAAATGTGAGCTAAAATAGACTCTTCCTTCTTTGTGTTGCTTTAAAATTTTACAGAGTATTGGAAAAAAGTAAGTCAGGAAACATTAAAAAAATAAATTTAAGAAATTATTTCCCACCTCCTCCCTTCCCTTCTCCCTTCTCCTTTTGCCTCCCCACTTTGTCATCTTGCTTTGTATCTAGGAAAGCCTTAAACTTAGCCCTGAGGCTGCTGTGAGTAATGCCAATACATCAGACTCCTTTTTATCTTTTTATTTGCTTAAGAAATTATTCATCCAAAATTTGAAAAATCAGGAACAATAGAAAAGCAATATCAATTTTAAACAAAGAGCAGCAGTGTTATGCAGCAGGGAATTCTTTTCTTGAGTAGATATGCTTTCTTCCTGAGTTCTCAGGACAAGTCTTTATGGAATGCCAACATTTTTCTTTGGCAGCCTGTTCACTGATTTGCAAACATGCAGGGACCCCTACCTGGGTTAGAGACATACCCTAAAGAGGTAATTTTTCCTGCAAGAAATAATCTCTTCTCCTTATATTCAGAAGTTTCTAGTGGTGGGGTAAAATATTAAAATGCTGTTATGTAAATGCAGGTTTTATGATGCTTGCAAAAAATTTGCTAACTGGAGATTTAAAAAAAAACATTGTATGTGAAGGTGATGGCATAGCTGAGAAGTGGTTCTGTTAGAGATAAGGTTCTTCACAGAAGAAATAGGGTGCTCAGAAGGTCCCTGTTTTACTTCATCAGCAATAGGTGACATAGAACTAATCAAGAAATCACTTAAATAATTAGAAAAGAAGCAAGGACATGCCAAATGTGTCAAGTGCTTCACAGGGAAACTCTTCAGGCAGATGATGATGAGACTGATGGCAGTTGGGGCCCTCAGCTTGTGCAGCTGGAAAGCACATCTAAATAGCACCTGTGCTTCTGTTAAAAATAAAATGAAAAAACCAATCTATGGTCCTCAGCCAGGTAATTTTCCAGGCCAAAAGTCTTCCTATGCTCTAAGAATTCTGCTGTTCTAAATAGGTTAATCAATAGAAAGGGTGAGTTCTGAACAAATGCCTGAACTGAAATGGTAATGATGAATAGCTGAGAAAGGGAAGGAAGCTGGCAGCACCGCACATAGTCATTTCTGCTGATGGCAGGGACTCTCACACCCTATCATGCATTTCTCTAGTTTGCCTTGTTAGGGAAGTTCCAGTCGTGCACAGAAAATACCTTGCCTGGCCTCAGGGGATGAAGATATACTCAGTCCTGATGTGACTTGATGTGCTAGGAAAGGTTGATATGGGGGGAGGGGCTTCCCTTTTCTGGGGGAAAAGGAAGAGGAAAAGAGGAGAGGGAGGAAGGGGGATCTGGAAGGAGAGGAGGGAGGGGGCACCCTTGGGATGTAAAGTAAATAAAAAGAAGTAAAGTAAATAAAAAAGAAAGATAAATTTTAAAAAATGAGAGAGGCCTCTCCCCACCCCAAATCCTACACAGATTTGAAGAATTTCCTGTCTGGAGCAGTGAGGGAATGAAGGAAAGACAGACAGTGAAGAAACAACAGAAACACATACAGAAAAGCTGAAATCAGGTGGTATGTGTACGATGATGGAGATGCCAGGAAACAGTGTGTTCATTTTATGTATCCGAATCAAGGAGGTGGGTTTGTTGTACTCATCTAAATATTGAGGAAGGTTTAAGAATATAGGTGAACAAAAAGGCAGTTTTAAATAATCTCAGTAGACGGTCTTTGTAGGGGAGCAGTCTTAGGCTGCAGTCATTCTGGTAAAGAAAGCTGGTTGATAATTTCCTCATACACTTAGACCAGAGGAAGGCTTTGTTAATTTCTTGAACCCACCTAGGAAAGATTTTCCATTCCCATGGGTTTGAGACTTTGGGGTCCTTGACGTGACTGTGCTCATGTCAATAGTACACATTCCCTTAGAGCTTCCTCCACACCCCAAAGTGTTTGTGGGTATGTGTGTTTGTCTGTCTGAGAGCAGACCATGTGTGCAGGTGTCCTAAGAGGTTATAGAAAATGGTGTCAGATCTTACGGAGCTGGAGTTAGAGGTGGTTGAGAATTGACCAGCATGGTGTGAGGAAACAAACTCAGTCCCCTGGAAAAGCGGCAGACACTCTTAGAGTCGCCTCTCTAGCCCGAGTCTCTGAGACTACTATTCCAAATTTTAATTTGTCATTCACTAGATGAATAATGCCAGCTTGTTTTCAAGCCTGTCTAACTGAGACTCATCTTTCTTGTCTGCACAATGGAAATATGAGCATTCATGTTATGGAACCTAATGGGCAATATTAAGCACTCAGCATGGTAGCTGTTATTATTATTGTTTTGCAACGACAGAGATTCACTCTTTCCTGCTGTGTTTTTTGAGTGCTTACCATATTCCATGTTTCTTTAGGTCCGGGGTAGCATTGTCATGAATATCTACAGCCATGTGTGCCCAACTCATAGTCACATGTAGCCCAGAATAGTTATAAATGTGGTCCTACACAGAATTGTAAACTTGCTTAAAAAATTATGAGAGTCTTTGTGTATCTATATGCTTTTTTCCCCCTGAAACTGGATGTCAATATTTGCCAGTGTCGACTTTGTAGATGAAAGCTTTGTGTGGTAATGTCAAATGATCCAATGTGTTAGTATGCTGTGTGTGTAGATCCTGAATGCTGCGTTCCCTAGGTCATAATCAGTGGAAATTCTCAAATATGAAAATAGCTTTATAGCTTTTTGATAGTCAAGAAAGATAGCTCAGTGATTAGAAGTGCATACTGCTCTTCCAGAGGACCCAAGTTCAAGCCCCAGCACCAATATTGGGAAACTCAAAACCATTTTCAAAACCATTGTTCAAGCATCTGCACACATAGGGACTTGTGCGCGTGCACGCACACATACACACCCACACACGCACACACAGGAAAACTCAGTTATGTGTTGCTTTGACTTTCTCAATGACAATCTATGGACTCTCAGATGTATAAGAACTTATACTGTCTCTTTATGTGCTTACTAAGAAAAGTGACTATAAGACTCTCCTGTGATTCTTACACTCTCACCATGTAAGAATCACTTTGTAGGGCATCGTGGACTAGATTTCTGAGACAAACCTCCAGAATTTTCAATTAGAAGGTCTGGACAGTGCCTGAAAATCTTCATTATGAACAATAATCAGGATGAATGCTGATCCTAGAGGTCTGGGGACCATGTGGTGAGAACCACCACAGGCAAGCAAGCAAGCCAGTCTGACTTCCGTCAGAGGCTGCGGCTACAGTAACGTGGCAGTTCTACACTTTATAACAAGTGACTTCCCATGTAGTTTCATTTTATCCTCCCAGCCATCCTGGGAGGTAGGCATTAGTAGTCCTAATTTATAGATGAGGACTGTACTACAGCCGGTTCTGATTTTTATCTTCTAACAGGCTGTGAGTTCTTTGAGACCAGATTCATATCATATTCAATTTGTGTCCTCAATACATAGCTCGGTATTTGGCAGGAAGTGTTTGCAGAATGAATAAAGGGATATCCTCCAAGTCTCATAGAAAGCTTGCATCAAGCCAGGTTTTGAACCAGGCCTCTTTCCATCTTAGTCCAGGACTTTTTCTACCTTTGGATTTCTATCTATCTATCTATCTATCTATCTATCTATCTATCTATCTATCTATCTATCTATCTATCTATCTATCTATCTATCTACCTACCTATCTGTCTAACTACCTATCTGTTGGAAGGACCTTGCTGTCTGAAGATGCAGTCCTCCCAGTCTGGATGGCCATTCTGAGCTTGGCACTAGATGGAAGAGTCCCTCTCCCTAGCAGGGCCTCTTACTGGCCTGACCTCATCTGGAGAATGTCTTTAGTCATAGATCCCTTTAACCATGTCTGATATGTGGCCTTTAACACAGTTTCCTGCTAGGGCTCACATCTCTGTGTCTATAGGATAATTAGGTACTGTGATACTGTTCATAGGAAAGGAGCATGTTGCTTAATGCAAACCAAGCATCCTTGAAGTGCCTAGTCGAAACCAATTATGTACACCTGTCCTGGGAGCCACCTACCTACTTCTCAAGGACTATGTAGCTTTTGTTCTCCTCAAATAAAGTTGAACTATCTCCCGAAGTGATTCCCAGAGGTCATTTTTCTCATGCTCATGGCCTTCGGAGCCCTGTGCCTCTCACTCTGCTCCACCTGCCTTTGTAGGCTGGTGGCCCACAGGTGCCTAGGAAAGAAGAGACCCACATCTATCTATCTATTATCTATCTATCTATCTATCTATCTATCTATCTATCTATCTATCTATCTATCTATCATCTATGTATCCTGTTTTCATACTTTAGAAAGCAAAGAAGCAGTTTTTCTGTTTTATCTTCAAAGCTTAGATTTAAAAGCCATTTAGCCAAGGTGTTTAGACTTTGACTTTTAACTATTAACCACAAAAATACATGTATTATACATTTAATTTTTTTCTTTTAAAAATTTACTCATTTTAATGAAAATGTAATTATATCACTTTCTGCCATTCCCTTTCCTCATTCTAGTGTCCTTTCCATGTTCCCTCTCTAATTAATGGCCACTTTCTCTTTGATTATTATTGTTATATATAATGACACAAACATATACATATAACTTAATATGTTCTTTTAGTGTTGTATAGGGCTGCCCACTTGATACTGGATAACCAATTAAGGAGGTCCTTCCTGACTGATTAATTCTTCTTCTCTCAGCAATCATTAGTTGCCAGAATTTTTTTTTTTTTTTTTTTTTTTTTTTTTTTTGCCTGGGGCAGGGGCTGGTGATCTTCATTTTGAGTGGCTGTTTCTGGTAGAAAAAGTAACTGCTCGCTATACAATTGTCAACACTGATTGCCTTCGAGAGGGTTTTATTATTGTGAAGGGACAATGTGTCCACAGCAACTCTCATAAAGTAAAACATTTAATTGGGGTTGTCTTGCAGTTCAGAGTTTTAGACCATTGTGATCATGGTGGTAAGCATGGTGGCATGAAGAGAGACATGGGGCTAGCGAGGTAGCTGAGAGTGCTGGCAGCAGGAAGAGAGAGTGACATTGGACCTGGCTTAAAGCATTTGAAACCTCAAAGCCCACCCTAAGTGACACACTTCCTGTGACAAGGCCACACCTACTCCAACAAGGCTACTTGTCTTAATCCTTTCAAGTAATGCCACTCCCTATGAGCCTCTGAGAGCTGTTTTCATTCAAACTACCACAGTCATGTTAATCATCAATGGAAAAAGTTATTAGTTTAATATTTTGTTAAGTATTAAAGACTCACAGAAATTCACACAGAAACAGAAGTGAACAGTACTCATTTTGTATAACATAATTTAGAACACTGCAAGCCCCAAGAGCTAAGCGTTTTATTTCTTTGTAAATAACTCCATCAAGCACATGTCTTTGTCTTACTTTCTGACTTCAGGTAGGGCTGACCATCTTTAGTATGGTCTGAGAAATTGTCATATTCTTTTATAACTTTAGATAAGCTTTTGTAGTCTCATTTACTTTCAGCTGTGGAGTATTTTTGATCATTTTGATCATCCTTCCTTTCTTTTATCCTTCTCTCCTTTCTGTCTTTCTTTTTTAATTATTTCCTTCTCTCCCTCTTTCTTTGGTGTCATGTCTTTTAGGGCATCGTTCTTTTCCAGTCAGCTACTCTCTTCATGTGTCTTAATAAATTTCCCCCTAGTTTTTTTCGTTACACATACGAAGTCTCTTGAATAGCGCTAACATTTTAGCATACTGTTCTTCTATATCTCCTTGAAATCTGTGTATAATACTCACAGCAATATCTCTGTCTTAGCTCCGGCTTTCCTAAATATTTTGATGTTAGTCAATTTGTGCCAGCTTGTAACATGATGCAAACTGCTTTCCTAGAAATAAAAACCATCTTAACTACTTTATGATTCTAATTTTTTTTTTTTAAAATGTAGTAACTACATTGATTTGGCTTGACTGCAGACAAAATTGATTGAGATTTGCATTTTAAAATTGGTTTGCAATAAAAAATAGAAGTTGATGCTCTATTTTAATTCATTCTATTCTCTAATGCTCTAATTCAATTCAGCAAGCAACATCCTATCCCCCACTCAATTTATGAAAAAGCAATTGGAGCAAGTTGACTGTGTTTTTCCATTATTTGAAAGTTTTCACTGTGGATATTATAATGGCATAAATCAGTCTTGTTCTAAACTTCCCTAGCAAGTTCACTCATGTTTTCAAAAAAGATACAATTTCATTTCACTTTTTGTGTTTTCAGTGAGCTTTCTCTCACCTTTATCAGTTTGTTCTTTGGGATCGCCCATATTTATAAAATACCATGCGGTTTCATCCTTTGCAGACAAGGAAGCAATGCAGCTCAGAAGTTTCCTGAGTGTGAACTAAATGCCATGGGGCAAAGCCAAATAACTGAGAGATGGTGAAAGGAAAGATGTTGGCAGTCCATTTACAATGCCCTGCAGTTTTTCAGTCTTGGTGACTGGACTCATGGGCTGGAGAGTCAGCAATGAAGTGTTTACTTTACACAAATACTGTAACTGCAGTTAATATGCTTTCTTTGAAATCTGAAAAATGTTGCTAAGGCTCAATAATGTTTAACTATGGCAAATGAATCTCAGGTAAAACAAGAATGCCAATGGTTAGAAAATAATTATCTCCCATGTTAAAATGAGTAAGATTTGCATAGTTCCAGGTTCACTATTATGAAAATAACATGCAAAATATCATCCTTTAAGTACTGTCTACTTATTTTTTTTAGCTTGTTTATTGATGGGATCATTTGGGAGCTGTTTGCATTTATATTTTTGGAGGATGGGCAGGGGTAACAGATTAGAGGAATATATATTTCATGAAAACAGAAGGTGGAAGTATTTGAAGTCATAATTCAGAAGGTGGAAGTATTTGACATCATAATTGTTACATTATTATTATTATTATTATTATTTATAAAACTATGTTTGTTTCTTAGTTTTCCTCTTCACCTGGCTACCACACAAATAATTGAGACTTTTTTACTTATGTTCACTAATAAGCTTAACAACAAAATAACTAAGCAGTTATTAATCTATTTTTAACCTTCTAAGAAGATTCAGTTTCTTTCCAGTGTACATCCCTGAGATACTTGCACATTGTAGTTTCTTGCTTCAGATCTTTCTCTTGATGTCTCTTGGACCTCTTCCATGGCTGAATCCCTTACTTTCTCCTCTCACCCTTCTTGCCTTGGCTGGTAGGAAGTTCAGCCCTATTCTTTCTCCTGCTCAACAACTGGCTGTAAGCTGCCTTATTGGCATATCAGGGAACAATTGGGAAGCAGTATTTACAAAACATCAAGACAGAAGATTCTCAGAGCAAGGATTGCAACCAAATATAGTTGTACAGCAATCAGCATTCAAATTACACAATAATCTTATGCCATATGTTTCTATGTTAACCAAAATATTAGTTAAACCTAAAGAGACTAGCACCATACAAAGAAGCGACACACTTTGCACTGGGACAGTAGAATGCGCTCTGAAAGTATTTCAGCAATTTGTAAGATGTCCCAAGTCCCCAAGGTAAGAGATACCATGATTCATAACCATGTCAGGCATAGTGGGCCTGCAATCTCCTTGGTGCTTTTCTTCCAAATGGAACATAAATAGATACAGGGAAATAGGAAGAATCAAAAAGGAAAAGGAAAACAAAGACAGAAACAAAACTCCAAACTAAATCAAATAGAAAAATTCAGAGAGCAAATATGAGATATTTTTGAGGGCAATGAAATCTCCCTATTCTAATGATATGTGGCAGATCAGGTGACCTTCCATTTTCATACCTTGTTTTAGAGTTGTAAATTATTTTTCTATTTTCAAACTGAACAGTATAATGAGTTTCTTCTAGGTTTTTCTCTCACACCATCTACAGTCAAGCTGTTTCAGTGTTGTGGAATGATATACCCTATGGGCATAGCACAGAGATTCCTTCTTGAACTTTCAATAGCACAATTACCATGAGACACTCACAAGATTGGCCTATTAATGTTTCATAATGGATGGGCTCAGAAGAATCCTGCTCTCCTCTCAGAGGCTTTTTTTTTTTTTTTTTTTTTTTGGATAGTGTAGCTGCTTTCAAGTTACCTATGCCTTTCTCAGTAACACATCATCCAAGATCCTATAAGTAACCCCGATTAAGTCTATTTCTTCACTAAGCTAGATGGATGGAATCTTTTTTATTTATTTATTTATTTTTATTTGTCACTGGTGACCAATTTGGGGTGAACAAATGTTTGTTCACCTCTTCCAGTAAAAGTAATGCCGTATCCATACCTGGAAGAATGAATATCACTCAGGAGCTTGTTGCAGTCTGAGAAGGTGCTCAATAGGAAGCCTGCTATTATCTAGTTTTAGGCTGAAGACAAACACTAACAAAACAATGAACAAAACAACCAGTCAGACAAAAAAACCTTGCTTAGAGAAGGCATTCACTTACCCTGAGCTTTCTCATGTACCATAGAATCTTTCAACTACAGAAGAAACTTGAGTGAAGATAAATATCCAGCACGGCCCAATTCCATTGCTCCAAGAGCTAGAAGCCATTAGATTTAACACCTGTGCACCACCTCTGCAGATATGTTTTTCTTGCGGTTTAGTTGTTTGTTCTCCTTGAACCACCATTGTACCTAGTGTCAGACTAATGCATTTTCTCTTCCCTTCCATGTTGGCACATCACATTTATGAAGCACTTTTAAATTTTCTGGTTTTTTTTTTTTTTTTTTTTTTTTTTTTTTTTTTTTGTTTTTGTTTTCACCAGCTTTGGTTAGGTAGCAGAGAAGACATCATTGTCCCTAAGTCAAGAGGTAAGTTCCTCAGATTCAGAGATGGCAAGTAATTGGCCAGAGTTCCAAGGTCCCCGGCTGAAGCCCAAGGCTCTGCCAATTTTGTTGTTGTCTTGCTTTGTAGAGAAAGCACAGATTCACCCCCTCCCCCCATTATCACTGAGTTGCCTTTTGGGAGAACCTTTCTTAGGAGATTGGCATGCTTATCATGTGAGAGTCTGAGACAGAGACTCCAAAGACCTAGATAGAATACAGTGTCAGGCAGGCAGTGGTGGCACATGTCTTTAATCCCAGAACTTGACAGGCAGAGGCAGGTGGATCTCTGTGAGTTCAGCCTGGTCTACAGACTAGGTTCCAGCTCAGCCAGGGCTACATAGTGAGACCCCGTCTCAAAAAAGAACAAAGAAAACCTCCAGGTGTCCTGGTGGCTCCCTGGCCTCATTCTGTGTGTCATATGCTCTGGGGCAGAGACACCTTTCAGTACCATGAAGTGCCTGGCTGGTGCTTGCAGGACCACTTCCTCCCAACCCAGCTCTCCCAAGCCAGGGTACCTGACAGCCTCCGATATTTCTGTGAGTAAGCTGTCCACCCTGCTTTCTCAGTCTGCTTCATCTCCTCTCTCATTTTACAAGACACGATTCCCTCCTACTCGTGGTTTTTTCCCAGGTCCATGTATTTTACTTGTGTTATGTAGCTAAAAATCAATATTTCGCTACCCACTTGTCAAGCTGTGAATTCATTTTTATTTCCAATTCTTCCATCCCTGTAGGATATTGTAGGGGGTATAATTTTTTTTTCTGAAAGAAGTGCACACATAGTTTTCTCCAAATGCTGTGTGCTGCACTTGGGCCAATGTTCCCTGTGTCCTCTCACAGAATTATATGCTGTGTATGCTGGGCAGAACAGCTGGAAATTGGCCAATTAAAGTGTCTTGTTGGCAAGATGTTGAAACGTGAATCATTAGCAGGATTGTTGATCTTTTGACCTCTATCGCCTCTAAAAGCTGATTAGAAGGCTATTTTTGTTCTGCTTTGCCTTCATTTAGGCATATATTTCATGCTTTCAAAGTTGTGACAATTTGGTATGTCTGGCTAATGAATCTGTCAGCATATTAGAGCAGAGTTGAAGAGAGCAGGTTGTCTAGTGTTTGTAGGCAGATAAGCAACCGTAAGACGCTCTTTGAATCAGATAGAGACACAGTGACTTTTGTAAACAGTCTTCTCAAGAAAAGTTTGCACAGTTCCTTCTACAGAGAAAGCCCACTGCAGGCCCAGCCGCTGCATGAACCTGGCACTGTATTTTGTGTTGAGATTCCTCCAGCAACCCACAGGGCATTCCTCTAAATGAAAAGTAGACCTTCTATGAAAAATCAGTCTTGTTTTTCCTCCAGACAGGTGTGGGCAAAGGCAGGCCAATTCTGTTCGTACTCTCATTGCATGAACAGCCTTGAGTTTTAGCAATTTGTGAGCAATATAACTTATTTACTTGCTTCAAAAAGACAAATTGTGTACTTGGTTCACAGTTGGGATTCTGCAAGTGTTGCCTGACTAATGATGTACTTTGTTTCTGGGGCTGAGTTTTGAGAGGTATTTTCTTAGCAGGGAATGTGCTATCTTAAACATTATTGCAGGTATTAATACATGTCCTAGGAAGCCAGGTCACTTTAGCACATCAATTGAAACAGTAGGTAGGCAAAATTCCATTTTTGACAGTCCACACACCAGCTCATTTTAAACAGTGATGGTCAGAAACTGATATAGGATGAAACACAAATCTTTGAGGCCCTCATCTCTTCTTCAAGGTCAAAAGCCAATATGTCCAGCAAAGAACAGGAGAAAATTTATAGTCGCAGGCAGAATATTCTTGAATATTGTTCTCTGTCTCCCACTGATCTCTAGATACAAGTAAAAGGAGTCTATGAGTATGATGGAATTAAAAGTGCTGAGTCGTTAGGGTAATTTTAGACTCTGTAATATGGTTAATACAGTCCATCATAATCTGCCAGCTCAGTTTTCCCACTCACACACTTATTCACTCTTTCTTATGCTGGCTGCTTTTCAAATCCTCAAATAAGTGTTGAACTTGCTGCACAAAGCAGGCCAGGCATCACTTCCTTAGATCATGTCTCCTCCTTCCATCCAGAACTAGTCTTTCCATTGCAAGATCTTAAATATCAAAAGCTTTCTTACATAACCTATTCAAATGTATAATCACATATGCATTTATCTCTGTAGTTATTCTTGTTTAAGGTGGGATACTAAAACAAGGCTGTGCTTATTGCTCTATTCCTTACAGAGTTTGGACTCTGGGAGATCACGCCTAAGAAGCATAGAGACATATCTCCTAATTGGCAGGGAACAGGAAAAGGAAGGCAGAGGCACACAGGAATGTAGGCTTCAGTGCTACTTTAATCTGCTTTTAAGTCTACTCCCTAAATAGGGCTTACTGTCTCAAAAACTTGACACGAGAATAAGATGCTTAAAGCAGGATAGTAATAGGTTCTCATAGAACTCCTAACTACCTTGAGATGCTCACAGATAAGCATTAGAGACACCAGGAATTTTATGTACAGAGGTGTTTCTTGTCCATTTCTTGTCAATAGAAGGGATGTGCATACCTGTTTTCTATCCAGAAGGCTGGAAGTGGGTGTTGGTTAATACATGCTCATCATTTCTGTAGAGCCAGGCTTCATTGGATTGCCCCAGGTTCCTGAGCATTGTTTCCCAGCCAATAGAACCCATTCTTAAGAAAGAGGTCCCATGTGCTCTGCAAAATAGCTTTACTACTGTGCTTGTTACAAACAATTCCTCCCTATAACCTTATGCTGAACATCATTTCTCAGTCAAACCCCATTCTTGTAGAAGAGGTCGTGGACACCCTGGAAAGGACATGCCCTTTGTAGTTTTGATGTAGTCATGCCTTAAGCTTTCTTGTGA
This sequence comes from Rhombomys opimus, assembly GCA_010120015.1. NCBI lineage: Eukaryota > Metazoa > Chordata > Mammalia > Rodentia > Muridae > Rhombomys > Rhombomys opimus. The sequence continues at coordinate 104,836 of REGO01001084.1, read as the reverse complement.
TAATTATCATGGGGAAACAGTTGTCCAAACTTGTACTGTGCTGAAATATGTGAACAAACAAACAAACAAACAAACAGCTTGGAGTCAGACTCCAAAAATTTGAACCAGCCCAGCTAACTAAGTTGTGCTAAACAGAGTTTCCTCCTTTCCTCTCTAGGTTCATTTTCATGCTGGCCATAGAGTTTATAGGGATCCCCAACAAGCTTACCCGCAAATTCCTGCAAAGAGCTGTTCATTGCAAGGAGAAGGTAGTGAAACACCCCCACACTGGCTTAACTGTAAATCTTCTTGGTGAAACTGTCACATCACATGACCTTTGCATAGAACAAGTTGATAATCTTTATAAAGAATCTTGGGCTGAGAGATGGCTCAGTGGGCAGGAACATGTGCTGAGAAAGTATGAAGACCTGAGCTTTGATCCTAAGTATCTATATAAAAAAAAGCCAGCTGTGTCTATATCCCTAATATTTTGGAAATCAGAGACATTATGGTTGATGGGGCTTTAGAGTTTATCACCTAATTTAGGTTCAGTGACAGATGCTACCCTAAATGAATAAAGCCATGAGTGACAGAGCAAGATATCCAACATCGTTGTCTGGCTTCTGTGCACATATGGACTCACAGACCTGCATACACACAAATGCACATACATCACACACACACACACACACACACACACACACACACACACACATATGCTATCTCCCCACACATGAATCCAACAATGATGTTCCTCCAGTTGTACTTTTGAGGATGCATTCTGAATTTAATCAGTGGTAGAGAAAATAGTTTGCATTTGGTGATAGTCATTACCTATTATGCTTGTTACATGAACACCTTGTCAAGGTCTAATACTAAAGCAAATTATTGTGCAGTATGAGGTGTATCTGCAAGATAAAGTTTTACTCAGCTATTGTAAATCATGCTTTTGGAAAAAAAACCCAGTTAATCAGTTAATGACAAAGAAAGGCAGTGACAGCAATGCTGAAGACTAGATACATACTGGTTCTATTTTTATTATAAAGATGAAAGGCCGTACTGAAAAATGATAATGAGATTGTGTGGTAATTTATTATAGACTTGTTATGTTTTGTTGATTCGCTAAGGGATTTACATGCACTATCACAAAACCAATTTTTGTTAATTTCAAGTACATAAAGTAGTGAGTTTCATTAAAGCAGTTTTGTAGATAGTGATCTTATTCCCCCTTCTCCCTGACTTCTTCTTTGGTCTGTGTGTTCCTCTTGCTGGTGTTCCCCCATCACTTCTGTGCCATGAACCCTGAGTGGGAGACTATACCAATACTACAAGCTCATAGCCCAGATCATAAAGTAAGGGACTGTCATATTGGACCATGACATTTACTGTAACTCAGTTACAGTATCCGCAAGTGAGAGAATTCTGAGGGAAACTACTTTGGGAACAGTGATGGCCAAGGAGTAAAGTCTTTAGCTAGACTTTGAAAGAAAAGAAAGGACTAGAGAGGAAAAGGCCTGAGAAGGGCAGCAGAGGAAGGTGAAGTACAAGACCACAGAAGTAATGACTCATGTAATTTGTATAAATCAAATTATGGGCAGTCATGACACACCCATTCCATACCATTAAAGGTCAAATGCAAAGCAACTTCTATAGGCAAAGAGGCTGTGAGCTAAGTCTCAGAGCAGTGCTGATCTTTAGAAGAATACAGTGTCCTTCAAGGAAAACTAAAGGTTTCCAAAGACTAGAAAACCCAGAGAGGTTGAACTCACTTAAGTCAGTCCCTGAGTATTAGGACAGTTAATTTGATACTTCTTTTATAAATATGGAATTTAAATTTTGTTCTAAATTCCATGTTGATATACAGGAAAAAAAACAAATATAATGTCATTCTCACAATCAACTCACTCCTTCAACCTTATAAATTATGAGAGATGGTTGGATACTAGACCTTTCTCTTTTAATTAACCTTGGTCTGTGTTCACAGCAGTGTCTACAAGCTCATGCTTTTACATTCCAGGCCCCTATTTCATCTTTGAGAGAAAACATTCTTTCTTGATTCCAGAGATGTAGAGAACTTGGTTTCGCTATTTCTACATCCTCAACAGTCATTAAAAATATCGACTCTGGGGCTTGGTATATAACTTAGTGGCAGAATGCTTGTCTAGCATATACAAACCCTTGGATTCAAACTCCAGCACACATCACACATGCACACACACACACAGGCACCCATACATACAGACATACACACAGGCACACACACACACACACACACACACACACACACAGGTATACATACACAGACACAGACACACATGCAGTTGGAGTGGAGAGGAAGGGGAAAGAGAGAAAGAGGTAAGGAGAGGGGAGGACCGGAGAGAGGAAGGGAAGAAGGGAGAGAGAAAGACAGAAGGGGATTAGGCACACACTCTGTAGTGGTTTGAATGCTTGGCACATCAGGATTGGCATTTTTAGGAGGTGTGGCTTTATTGGGGTACGGGTGGCTTTGTTAGAGGAAGTTTGTGACAGTAGAGCTGGGGCTTTGAGATCTTAAATGCTCAAGCTATGCCCAGTGTGAAACAAATTCAATCTTCTTCCTTGAATCAAGATGTAGAACTTTCAGCTTCATCTTCACACCATCCTGGCCTGCGTGCTGCCATGTTTCCTGCCCAGATCATAATGAACTAAACCTATGAAATTGTAAGCCAGCCATCATTACATGTTTTCCTTTATAAGAGTTGCCTTGGTCATGATATCACTTCACAGCAATGAAACCCTAACTAAGGTACACATCAAAACCAAAACCGACTTCTAAGCCTGGCTCTCCCACTTACGATATGAGACCATAAGCAAAGAACTTTCTGCTTCAGTTTTCCTTGTCTTTCTAGTGGAACAAACAATACCATGTAGGAGCCCAAAGACAAAACAAAAAACAAAAAACAAAAACAAAAAACAACAACAACAAAACAATATACAGGTTTTTTTTTTTTTTTAGCACACATTATATACTCAATTTTTATCTATGGAAACTTATATACTGAAAATCTAAATGAAATGGCCAATTTTCTTGATCAATTCCACTTACCAAAGTTAAATCAAGACCAGATAAATCAATTAAATAGTCCTATTTATTATTTCTACATCCTCAACAGTCATTAAAAATATTGACTCTGGGGAAATATTTCCTAAGGAAATAGAAGCAGTCATCGAAAGTCTCCCATCCAAAAAAAGCCCAGGACCAGATGGTTTCCGTGCAGAATTCTACCAGACCTTCAAAGAAGAGCTAACTCCAGTTCTCTTCAAACTATTCCACAAAATAGAAACAGAAGGAACACTACCAAACTCATTCTATGAAGCCATAGTCATCTTGGTACCTAAACCTCACAAAGACCCAATAAAGAAAGAGACTTTCAGGCCAATCTCCCTTATGAACACTGATGTAAAAATACTCAATAAAATACTTGCAAACCAAATCCAAGAACACATCAAAGATATCATCCACTATGACCAAGTAGGCTTCATCCCAGGTATGCAGGGGTGGTTCAATATACAGAAATCTATCAATGTGATCCACCATATTATCAAACTGAAAGAAAAAAAAAACACATGATAATCTCCTTAGATGCTTAAAAAGCATTTGACAAAATCCAACATCTATTCATGTTTAAAGTCTTGGTTTAATCAGAGATACAAGGCACATGTCTAAACATAGTAAAGGCAATAAACAGAAAGCCTATAGCCAACATCAAACTAAACAGAGAGAAACTTAAAGCAATCCCACTGAAATCACGGACAAGACAAGACTGCCTACTCTCTCCATATCTCTTCAACACAGTTCTGGAAGTCCTTGCTAGAGCAATAAGACAGTTGAAGGAGATCAAGGGGATACAAATTGTAAAGGAAGAAGTCAAATTATCACTATTTGTAGATGATATGATAGTATACCTGAGTGACCCCAACAATTCTACCAGGGAACTCCTACAGCTGATAAACACCTTCAGCAAAGTGGCCAGATACAAAATTAACTCCAAAAAATCAGTAGCCCTCCTGTATACAAAAGACAAAAGGGCTGAGAAAGAAATTAGGGAAACAACACCCTTTAAAATAGCCACAAATGACATAAAGTACCTTGGTGTAACCCTAACCAAGCAAGTCAAAGACTTGTATGAAAAAACTTTCAAGTCTCTGAAGAAAGAATTAGAAGAGGAGATCAGAAGATAGAAAGATCTCCCATGCTCATGGCTTGGCAGGATTAACATAGTAAAAATGGCCATATTACCAAAAGCAATCTACAGATTCAATGCAATTCCCATCAAATTACCAACACAATTCTTTACAGACCTCGAAAGAAAAAATTTCAACTTCATATGGAATAACAAGAGACCCAGAATAGCTAAAACAATCCTCTACAATAAAAGATCTGCTGGAGCTATCTCCATCCCTGATCTTAAGCTGTACTACAGAGCAACAGTAATAAAAACTGCATGTTACTCGCATAGAAACAGAATGGTGGATCAATGGAACCGAACAGAAGATCCAGAAATAAACCCACACATTTGTGGACACCTGATCTTTGACAAAGATGCCAAAACCATACAATGGAAAAAAGATAGCATCTTCAACACATGGTGCTGATCTAACTGGAAGTCGACATGTAGAAAAATGCAAATAGATCCATACTTATCACCCTGCACAAAACTAAAATCCAAGTGGATCAAAGATCTCAACATGAAACCAGACACATTAAATTAGAAGAAAAAGTGGGGAATACTCTGGAACTCATTGGTACAGGAGAAAACTTCCTGAACAGAACACCAACAGCACAGGCTCTGAGAGCAACAATCAATAAATGGAACCTCATGAAACTGAAAAGCTTCTGTAAAGCAAAGGACACCATCATCAAAACAAATCCTACAGACTGGAAAAGAATCTTCACTAACCCTTTATCTGACAGAGGGCTAATATCCAGTATATATAAAGAACTAAAGAAGCTGAAAAGCAACAAATCAAGTAACCCAATTAAAAAATGGTGAACAGAGCTAAACAGAGAATTCTCAACAGAGGAATTTTGAATGGCAGAGAAGAAACGATTAAAGAAATGCTCAATGTCATTAGCCATCAGGGAAATGCAAATCAAAACGACCCTGTGATTTCACCTTACACCCATCAGAATGGCCAAGATGAAAAACTCAAGTGACAACACATGCTGGAGAGGTTGTGGAGAAAGGGAACCCTCCTCCACTGCTGGTGGGAATGTAAACTTGTACAACCACTCTGGAAATCAATCTGGTACTTTCTCAGACAAATAGGAATAGTGCTTACTCAAGATCCAGCTATACCACTCCTACACATATATCCAAAAGAGGCTCAAGTACACAATAAGGACATTTGCTCAACCATGTTTGTAGCAGCTTTATTTGTAATAGCCAGAAGCTGGAAACAACCCAGGTGCCCCTCAACTGAAAAATGGATACAGAAATTGTGGTACATCTACATATGGAATATTACTCAGCAACAAAAAATAAGGAAATCATGAAATTGGCAGGTAAATAGTGGGACCTGGAAAGGATCATCTTGAGTTAGCTGTCCCAGAAGCAGAAAGACACACACGGTGTACTCACTCATATAGACATTAAATATAGGCTAAACCTACTAAAATCTGTACATCTAAAGAAACTAACCAAGAAGGAGGATCCTAACTAAAATGCTCAATTCCCATCCCAAAAGGCAAAGAGGATGGACATCAGAAGAAGAAGAAAACAGGAAACAAGTTAGGAAACTGCCACAGAGGGCCTCTGAAAGGCTCTGCCCTGCAGACTATCAAAGCAGATGCTGAGACTTATGGCCAACTGTTGGGCAGAATGGATGGAATCTTATGAAAGAAGAGGGAAATAGTAAGATCTGGAGAGGACAGGAACTTCACAAGGAGAGCAACAGAACGAGAAAATTTGAACACAGGGGTCTTTCCAGAGACTCATACTCAACCAAGTACCATGCATGGAGATAACCTAGAACCCCTGCACAGATGTAGTCCATGGCAGTTCAGTGTCCAAGTGGGTTCCATAGTAATGGGAAGAGGGACTGCCTCTGACATAAACTGATTTGTCTGCTCTTTGATCACCTCCCCCCGAGGGGGGAGCAGCCTTACCAGGCCACAGAAGATGACAATGCAGCCATTTCTGATGAGATCTGATAGACTAAGATCAGAAGGAAGGAGAGGGGGACCTCCCCTATCAGTGGACTTCAGGAGGGGGGAGGGAAGGTAAGATTAGGAGGGGAGGAGGGAGTGGTTTATGGGGGGATACAAAGTGAATAAAGTGTAATTAATAAAAGTTAAAAAAAAGAGAAACTTATATACTATAGACTTTGGTATTTGTATCTATCTGTCCTTTTGTTTCCTGCTTTTTGTCAATATAAGGGACCAAACCCAAGGCTTTATACATACTGGAGAGAGCTCTACAACTGAAATACATCTTTAACCATCTTTGTCAAATTTTATAACTATGGCCACAGCAAAATAAATATAAGAAAAAATGTCATTTATTCTTGTAACATTTGAATGGATTTTAGGTTAGATAATCATGTAAAGGTAGTTACTCCATAAGTTCACAAACTGAGTGTGTATCTTTCCAAGGTTCTTAGAGACAGCTGTGGAGACAAGCCTGCGTTACAGACAGAAGGACGAACAGCTGTCCTAAAAAAGGGTAGAAGAGAGGCAGGAGTCTTGTGTATAGGCTCATCACAGCTGTAGGGCCCTCAGTTGTATATAGACTGTGTTTGAAGCTAACACATATGACCTCTGTGTGCTAATCATATCCCAAGCACTATTGGGGATTCTAGAGGGTTAGAGCATGGTGCTTGAGTGGTAGGGTAATCTAACACTACTATAACCGACAACAGTAAACCACATGCATCCTGTTAAATGTTCACTATGGTTAAAAGCAATTTCTTCAAGAGATTAATTTCTAACAGTAGAATTTGCAAAAGCTCATTGTTGTCACACTTGTGTTGGCTTCTAAAAGATACAGTATCAGCTGCTATCATGACAGAAGTATACTCCAAAGTGTAGGAAATACTGAGACAAAGCTAAGGCTACAGGAAAAACAGAGTAGACCAGAACACTGCCCTGCAGGGTTGCATAAAGTCACAATTGTTCGTAGTCTTTGTTTATGTTTATGTGTTCTGGGCTCAGTAGTACAAAATGAAATATTGACTCATATATCTCCTTCTTGCCTTACACCCAGTTTCGTTTGTCCTTTCTCTCCCCTCAAGTTTATGCTTTCCCGGCACAAAGATTGATTGTAATTCTCCTCTAACAGGAGGCATTTGGGTACTGACAAGGAGGGATGGAAAGACTGTATAATCAAAGGCAATAAAAAGATCATTTGAATGGGTATGCAACTCAGAATTCCCAAAGAGCACTCTTCTACAAATACAGACCATGTGTGTTTCCTCTAAGATTCTGGGCGATGGTCACTATCCTATTTGCCTTCCTCTGTCACTTAAGCCCACTGTACCCACGTGCAACCACTATTTTTAAATCCATTTGTTTTTTTAAATCAGAACCATTTTCTCTTTTACTGGGACAAAGGAATTTAAGTGTACAGCTCTCCACCCACAGCATGAAAACCTTTCAAATTACACAGCACTGGTGGATTCTCACCCCTTCCTCTAAACACTCTACATGTACTATCCCTGGGTTTCACTTAAAAGAATCCTTACAGATGATAACACTGCTGCCAGACACCCAAATCACTGCACATGCTTGCTCAGAGAGCAGTCTCCCAAGTGCAGCTGGAACGGAAAGCCCATGCCCCCTGTCGCTTATAGCACAGCATCTTAAATGTTGTTCTTGTTAAAGTTTTTCTTCTCAGAAGTGCAGTACCATTTCTACTGCCCACTGAGTGGACCAGTGACTTTGAATTGTGTACCCTGGACCAGAATCAGAAGGTTCAAGGGAGATGTTCTGAAAGGGAGAAATAAATGGGATGAGAAAATGTCCCACCCACTTCTGGGAGCATGTAATCAGGAAGCCTCTTGCTTCCAGGGAGAACCAGGTGACCTTTCCTAGCTCCACCTTGTACTTCCTGTGCTGGCTACATGTAAAATTTTATGTATAGGAAATCTTATGAGAAACATTGCTAAATGAATACAGAGAAAGTTGATTGAATTGCTGAGTCAAAGGACTTGAGAAAGCAAAACAACCTGAGGAAACCAATGTATTCTTTGACACAGACTGTTACATACACTCGGCTTGACCGCTTCCAAGAGCAGTTCATGCCACATGGTGTGGTAATCTATGATCTGAAAGACGCTTCTCTCTATTTCCTCTTGACCGAATGTGATGGACAATGTTAGCATGTGAGGGACAGAGGGCAGACAGAGAGCTTCTTATCCTCATGGGAGTAGACGGAAGAACTGAGGCACAGAATATGAATAGGTAAGTGGGGATATGGGCCTATAACTTAGAGTTTCTTCATTCCGCATTTCATATTTACTTTATTTTAAATTGAGTGTGTGCACGCACTTGCACGTGTGTAGGACAAATGGGTGTGGGTGCTACAGAGGCCAAGGAGAATGTCAGATTCCCTAGCAGTGGACTTACAAGTGGTTGTGGGCCACTTGATGTGAGTGCTGTGACCTGAGATTAAGTCCTCTGCAATAGTAGCAAGCACTCTTAATCACCAAGCCATCTTTCTACTTCCAATTTTGATTTTTTTTAAATTTAAATTCCATGTTCATTTGTCTCATTTCTGTTGAAGCAGTGGCCCTTCCCCATGTCTTCTGAGAAACCCCTTTCTTCTCTAGGCTCTCCATCAAAGTCATACAGCATTCCCTGCATGACAACCAACATTGGCAAGTATTATGGATTCTCATTTTCTCATTATTCATTACTTACTCACTTATGCCGTATGCTTATTTCATCACACACCTCGGGAGCAGCCACAATGCTGGCTGGAGCAAGCGCTTAACAGAAAATTGGTCCTTGCTAACTTTCGTTATGATGGTGAAAATGAGCAACTTCACCTTGAACAAAATAGTATGTGAAAGTGATTTCTGTGTTCCTCTTGCCACTTTGACTCATAGAACTTTCATCAACAAAATGGTATACATGAGTTTTTCTCTAGCCTGGCTACATAATAATAAAAATTAAGATCTAGATCATGATCTGTAGTCTTTGTTGTACATTAAGTATTTCTGGGAATATGAAGAAAATTGTAGGTACCAAGAAAGTAAGAGTTCATTCTTGGGTCACAAGTAAAGGCTCCTACATTACAGAAAATGATTCTGTTGTCTGAAGGTTGCCATATTCATGCATAAGGTAGTCACAGTGAATGCAAGGAAAAGCTCAACTTCCTGACTTCCTTGTTGGTATTCAGTCAGATATCCAACATCTACCATTATTTTTGTTCCTTGCAAACTGCTCCAGTGCTTCTGCTCTATTTTTGATGAGAGGAGATAGAGATATTAACTTAAATTATTCATGCATCAGTTCATTTTGAGTCTATCATGTGTCCAGACTGTCTAGAGTTCAACAGAGGCTCAAGTCTGTGGGAGATGTGAGCATCTGTCTGTATTCTAGAATGCATTAAAAATGCTGTGAATTCTTGACAAGAGGATAAGAACTCAGATAGTAGATGATGTTTGAGCCAATGGATGAAAATAAGCAGGTGTCCTCCGGCCAGAGAAAAGAGGAAAGCAGGGTGTATCAGAAAAGCAACCACTAGCTTACACATGAATTCAGAGACACAGGAGGACATGTTCTACCTAGGGTTTGCTGTGAGTCAAGTGTGAGGTGAGAACTTCAGTGGGCAAAAAAGAATACAGAGCTCAGATTGCAAAGGACCTTTGAAATATGGTAATCTGTGTGCTTTGTTCTATGATTGTGAATATATAGATGGAGAAGCTATAACCTGTCTGGAGTTTCTTATGACAAGGTTGCAGTTACTGACACTCAACACCTCTTAAGCTAGCTGCTAGAAACCCAGCCACCTGATTAGAAAGACATGCCTGCCTATCACTCTATTTATGAAAACTCCTAGGACAACAAGGGGATTCCCTTGAATTGGTCCAAAAATGACAGGGGAAAGCCACAGGCTGACTGATCTGGCTGTCTGAGAATTTTGATAAAACCTTTGGTGACTTGGTAGACCAACATTCCTGCTGAAACTTTCATGGGAGCCAGAATTTGTTTCCAGCTGAATGGACAATATCTGTCTCTGATTACTTATGCACCATATAGCTCTGTGCTGAACCCTGGCAATTTGTCTATTTAACTCAGTGCATACAGTGCAACTGTATCCATTACCTTCCATTATTTGTTCAGCCCTAGTGGCAGGTTCATAAGGCTAATGCCTGCCTATCAGCATCTCAAAAGTGTCACAATTCACTGGGGTGATCCCTAGCATCATTCACTCAAGAACCGGATCCAGCAACAAGCTATTACGTACATTTGCTATTTAATCACCTCAGAATTTGAGAAATATGAGCTGTCACCATGCTTTGTGGATAGAAGGTTTTATGTTTATTCACTATAGAAGTCAAGTCTCTTATTCCTTTTGATACTTTGTGGACATCATGTATCTACCAGGTGAACTTGGGATCCCCATATGTTTTTTTGGATGAAGGATTTGATTAATATGACATTTTTGGAAGGTTTGAGATCTGGTCTATTGAACTGATGTTGCTAAAGGGCTGTGCATTACTCCCTGTGGCAAACTCTAGTCTAAAGCTCAAGGTAGAAAGGAGATGAAATTGTGGATGACTCTGTGCAGCCAGGGAGGCACATTGTGATGATGTTAATAAGAATGCTCCCCCATAGGTTCATAGATTTGAATGTTTAACAATCAGGAGAGGCACTCTTTGAGAAGGACTAGGAAGTGTGGCCTTGTTGAGAATAGGCTTGGCCTTGCTGGAGGAACTGTTACTAGAGATGAGCTTTTAAACCCTTGTTTAAAAGTCCAAATGGGTTACATAGTAATGGGAAGAGGGACTGCCTCTGACATAATCTGATTGGCCTGCTCTTTGATCACCTCCCCCTGAGGGGGGAGTAGCCTTACCAGGCCACAGAAGATGACAATGCAGCCACTTCTGATGAGAACTGATAGACTAAGATCAGAAAGAAGGAGAGGAGGACCTCCCCTATCAGTGGACTTGCATGCAGAAAGGGAAGGGAGGGTGGAATCGGGAGGGGAGAAGGGAGGAGCTTATGGGGGGATACAAAATGAATAAAGTGTAATTAATAAAAGTTAAATAAAAAAAAGGAAAAAAAAGAAATTAAAAAAAAGTTCAAACCAGGCCCAATGGCTTCTGTTTCTGATGCCTGTGAATGTAGATGTAGAAATATCAGCTACTTCTTCACATCACATCTGTTTGTGTGCTGCTGTGCTGTGCTTCCACCATGATGAGAATGTACTAACCCTCTGAAACTGTAACCAATCTTCAATTAAATGCTTTCTCCTATAAGAGTTGCCTTGGTCATGTTGTCTCTTCACAGCAATAGAGCATTGATTCAGACACACATACAGCAGAATTACAGTTGATGTAATCCAATCAACTTCAATGGGATGCTCAGTATACATCCGTAAGTAGCCAGGGTTGTTTGGCCAATCTGGAAACAACACTGAAAAAGAGCTTTGATTTACATATCCATTCCAGAATATTTATTTGATTTTGCTTATAGAATCATATGACTTGAAATAAATCTCACAAATAATCTATTTTCCTCTTGGGTGAGTAAGGGCAGAACATCTCCTAACTACTTTAAACAGACGGGGTGCTATTCTCTTCTGTAAACAGATAGAAAATATTCTTTTGATAACCCATTCTAATATCACCGTAATCCCTGAAATATAAACTTATTTAGAGTCTGACATGTCCATTGACTCCTCTTGAAGTTCTCTCTACCCATAGTTTGCTAAAGTTGACCACATACCTCAGTAAGTTTTCATTTTTCTTTCAAGTTTTATATTTAACTTCTTTGGCTAGATTAAAAATTTATAATCTTTATTTTATTTTTTGAATTATAACATTTCACAGTCATATCTATTATTCTCTTCAGCATGTAGATAAATTAACTTTCACCCCTTTTAGTACAAGGTCATTGAAGCTTAGAGAGAATGAATTGGTTGATTAAATTGTTCAAGGCTTAGTTGAGAGTGAATATAAATTTATACCTGTGTCACTCTCAGGGCTTGCTAAAGGAACATAGCTGATAGAATGAAAAATATTATTAATTAAAAGGGGATTTATTACATATGCTTATGCAATATAGTCTGGGTATTCCACCACCAATTGCTGTCACACACTGGAGTGGATGAGAATATAGTAGTTACTCAACTCATGAGGCTGGAGATCTCAACAGTTCCCATCTGGCCTGGAGGATTCCTGTGGCACTGATAGTCTTCAGTCTTCAGTGGAGTCTGAAGAAGCTGGTTCCAATACCAATGAAGGAATGCAGCAGCATGAGTGAAGGTAAGCTGGCAAAATGAAGTTTTAATTTTTCATGCTTTTTATCCAAGCTGCCACCAATGGTACTACCAAGATTTAGTACAGGTTATTCTGATTCAAATAACCTGATTAAGAAAATTCTTCATACGACTGTCCAGAGGCTTGTATTTTAGTTGATTCCAGATCCAGCCAAGTTGACAACAAAGATTTGCCATCACACTTCTGATGCCTGAGTTAATTTTTATGTTGTGCTACATACAGACGTAAGACCACTAAGTATCATCACACATGTTTTACTCATATGGGGTTTTTGGAGTTACATTTAATATTTAATATTTTAATATTACAAAGGAGAAAATATAAGGATATGTTTATGCAGCAATAGTATGCGTGATTTTACAAAAGTTGTGTCCTAAGTTTATATGTGTACGCAAAATTACATTTCAAAATGTCAGGATGGCCTAGAACACACTATGAACTAAGGCTGACTCCAATTTCACTATTCTCCTGCCTCAGCTTCCACTGTGCTGATGTAACAGGTATGTGCTTGGCACTTGGCTTCCTCTTTCTTTTTTTTTTTTTTTATCAGAGTGATATAAAGTTATTTTACAACGTTCTTAGGTTGTTCTTGAAATATTACCTTATATAGTTTTCATTTTAACTTTTTAAATTTAAAATGTATCAAAGTGAATCATTTAACCAAAGATTACTAGATAATGAATTCAACTTTTAATTGTTTATGTATAAGAAGGGTTACCTTCTTAAAAGAAAAAAAGGAAGTGAGATATTTCTCAGGAGCACAGTAATGGGTTGTATTAACAAACTACACTTGATTGAGCATCTTTTGGATATACACCCAGTAGTAGTATAGCTGGATTTTGAGGAAGCGCTATTCCTAATTGTCTGAGAAAGCACCAGGTTGATTTCCAAAGTGTTTATTCAAGTTTACATTCCCACCAGCAGTGGAGGAGGGTTCCCCTTTCTCCACACCCTCTCCAGCATGTTTTGTTACTTAAGTTTTTGATCTTGGCCATTCTGATGGGTGTAAGGTGGAATCTCAGTGTTGTTTTGATTTGCATTTCCCTGATGACTAAGGACATTGAGCATTTTTTCAGTGTTTCTCTGCCATTCGATATTCCTCTTTTGAGAATTCTGTTTAACTTTGTACCCCATTTTTTAATTGGAGTACTTGGTTTGTAGGTGTTTAAATTTGAGTTCTTTATATATTCTGGATATTAGTCCTCTGTCAGATGTAGGGCTGGTGAAGAACTTTTCCCAGTCTGTAGGCTATTGTTTTGTTCTGTTGACAGTGTCCTTTGCCTTATGGAAGCTTTTCAGTTTCATGAGGTCCCATTTATTGATTGTTGATCTTATGACAAGGACATTTGCTTAACTATGTTCATAACAGCTTTATTCATAATAGTCAGAATCTGGAAACAACCTAGATGTCCCACAACTGAAAAATGGATACAAAATTGTGGCACATTTACACAGTGGAATATTACTTAGCAATTAAAAACAAGAAAATCATGAAATTTTCACACATATGGATGGACCTAGAAAAGATCATCCTGGGTGAGGTACCTCAGAAGCAGAAAGACACACATGGTACATACTCATCTATAAGTGGATATTAGCAATATAATAGAGGATAACCATACTAAAATCTACAGTCCTAAAGAAGCTAAACAACAAGGAGGACCCTAGGGAAGAGGCTTAATCCTCATTCAGAAGGGCAAATAGGATAGACATCTGAAGTAGGAGAAGACAGGAAACAGGACAGTAGCCTTCCACAGAGGACCTCTGAAAGACTCTATCGAGCATGGTATCAAAGAAGATGCTCATAACCAAACTTTGGTCAGAGTGCAGGGAACCTTATGGAAGAAGGAGGAGATAGAAAAACTTGGAGGGGACAGGAGCTCTACAAGGAGACCAACAAAGGAAAAAACGTTGGGCTCAGAGAGGCCTGCAGAGATTGATGAATCAACCAACGACCATGAATGGAGAAGACCTGAACTCTCTGCTCATATGTATCACATGGAGCTCAGGCTCCATGTGGGTTCCCTAGTAAGGAGAGCAGGTGCTGTCTCTGACAAAGACTCAGTGGCCAGCTCTTTCTTTACCTTACCCCTGGTGAGATGGCCTAATGAGGCTACAGAAAAAGAGGATCCAGACTGTCCTGATGAGTCTTACTAAGATAAGGTCACATAGTAGGGGAGAAGGACCTCCCCTATCAATGGACTAGGGGAGGGACACAGGGGAGAAGAGGGAGGGAGGTTGGGACCAGAAAGAGAATATGGAGGGAGCTACAGCAGGGAAACAAAATGAATAAATTGTAATAAACAATAATAATAAATAAAAAACAAATAGTACTTGAAACTTAGGGACTTGATTTGAAGAAAAAAGAAAGATTTTTATTGATTTCTTTTTCAGAAGCCAAACATATTCCCTAAACACATATTTCTTAGCTGCTTGACAAAACAATTGTGTTAGATACTAACTGTGGTAGTTTGAATAAGAATGTCCCCCTTCCCCCACATAGGCTCATAGATTTGAATGCCTGGTCACAAGGGTGTGGCACTATTGAAAGGATTAGAAGGTGTGGCCTTTTTGGAGGAAGTGTGTCTTGGGGGTGATCTTTCCAAGCTCAGGGCTTTTTCTCTGCCACCCTGATCAGGATGTGGATCTTAGCTATTTCTCTAGTATTCTTTCTACTCCTGTGCAACAATGCTTCCCATCATGAAGACAGTGGATTAAACCTCTTAAACTGTAATCAAGTCTCAATTAAATATTTTCTTTCATAAGAGTTACCTTGGTCACTGTGTCTCTGCACAGCATTAGAACGCCAACTGAGATACTAACATTGTGATGAAAATGAGGCACAACTCTGCTTGCACAGTAGTGGAAATCAAAGAGATAAGTGGGGACAATATGGATGTCACATAAATACAATAACATACCCCTCAGAATGGGGAAGGCCAGGGAATGCTTCTCAGAGAAAGTGGAGGTTGGAACTGAAGAATAGGAAGAGAAGGAAAATTCCTTGGGACAATCAAGGGACAATCTAAGGTGCAAGCAAGAGAGGAGAGGATATGCTCCCTCTTTCTCTTGCCTGCCCACAGCCTTTTACAACTTCTGAGTAATTCTGTAGTTCTATGTCCAGTATGACTCTAGGGATTTGACCTGATTGATGAGAAGGTGAATGAAGAAAATACAAACACACAAAAAAGTAAGGTAGTCTGGGGTAAGGTAATCTGGGCTCTCCCATGGAGAAACCACAGCTTCCCTGCCCTATAAGCTCAGAGTATTTATTATATAGAGTTGAACTTAGAGGCAGGGTTATTGTATACAGCTGAATAGGAATGGGGTGCTAACAAAAGGAGTTAGGGGTTATGGTATACAACTGGATGAGAGAGGTGTAGCAAATCTCAGTAGGAGCAGTCTCACTGGTTTTCAGTCCGTAAATACCCCAGCAGAGAAAGCTATGCTGATATTATTTTGCAGTCACTTTAAGTATCCACACATAGAATAAAAGTGAACACTTTTCCATTCCTTTGGGTCTCATTCTGGTCAGAAAGCTTTGCTGTCTCTCCATTTGTCTGAGGCTAGGCTCCTTGACATGGCTGGCTCATGTCACAAACACATTCACTCAAAACTTCACTTAGTTCTCTGATCCCCACAAACCAGTACGATGGCTGGCTTTAATTGTCTATTTGACACAGCTTAGAATCAACTGGAAAGAGTGTCAGTAAGGGATTGTCTACATTGAGTTTGCTTGTGTTGTCTTGAGTTAATTGTTGTGCCCACTGTGGGCAGCACCATTCCCTAGGCAAGGGGTCCTGAACTCTGTTGAAATGGAAATATAGAACTGAGCATAAGAAATGAACATGTGGGCATACATGTGTTATTCCTTACTTCTGTTGGCTGCAGATTTGATGTGACTCCCTATTTGAAATTTTTGCCTTGAAATTCATACAATGATAGACTGTAACCTGGAATTATGAGATGAAATAAGCCTCCTTCCTTCCTTATTTTATTTTATTTTGGTCAGAGTGTTACAGCAAGAGAAATGAAATGAGGGTCACCACATTTGAAGAACATGAGTGACAGTTTTGAAAGATGGGGATAGGAGTGGAAAACTGGCACAAAAGGTCCCATAAACCATGTTCTGGAGTTCTAAATCCTGACAAGAATGGATATGCTCTGGAAGATTTCACCAGAGGAGAGAGTTGGCTGAGGAAAATGTTAGGTGCTTCGTTAAGGCACTGGAATTACTTTTCTGCTTTCCTCTGTGTGGGGCATTAGACAGCATCAGAAGATGCAGATGGCCACATTCTTTTGTCAAGCAGAAAGCTAAGATCAGAACATTCTCCAAACCTGAGATAAATCAACACTGATCATATCACCATAATGTAGATCCTGCCACAAATCCCTAAGTACCTAGGAGAAATTATTTTCTCACTCTGTATATGAAGAAGAAATTGATAAAGAATACTGGAGTCCTGCAGGGCAGCCCAAGGACTGAGCTTTATTAACAAATATTTATTTTCTTCTGTTTTACTTTAGGTAACATGAAGAGAAGTGTGTCTTTGTGGGAAGACTTCTCAGCTCAATGCTCTTGCTTGGTGTTTCTGCTTCTTCTGGCCTGAGAACTCTCTGCTAATGCCCGACAAGGAGAAACTAAATGTAGATTAAGCATAGACTTTTCTTTTTAAAAAATATTTATTTATTCACTTTATATCTTGAAAGGACCTCTTCCCTTCTTTCCTCCTGGCCTCACCCCCCTATCCTCTTCCCTTTCACCCCCTTTCCCTTCTCCTTAGAAAAGGGAAACCCCACCACTTACCAACCCACCCCAGTGCATCCAGTTGCATTAGGACTAAGAGCATCCTCTTCTACTGAGGCCAGACAAGGCAGCCCAACTAGGAGAAAGTCATCTAAAAGCAAGCAACCAAGTCCATGTTAGAGACAGCCCCCATCCTGCTTGCTAGGGGACCCACATGAATACCAAGCTGCCCATCAGTTATGTATGTGGGGACCTAGGTTCAGTCCATGCCTGATCTCGGGTTGGTGCTTCAGTCTCTGTAAGCCCACATGGGCCTAGGTTATTCGACTCTGTTGGTGTTCTTGTCTTTACTGGGTCCTTCTATCCTTCCAAATCGACATCAGAAGTAGATGAACTGGGTGAGAGAGAATGTTGGGAGGGGAATGAGAGTGGGAATCAGATGTGGGGAGAGTGTGTATGTGGTGGTGAGAGGTGAGAGGGCTGAGAGAGAAAAAGGAAACAGAGGGGGAGGGCTGTCTTTGGGACAGGCTGGAGAGCTGCAACAGGATAGGCCCCTGGAAGAATATGGAGTGACTCTTAGAGGGGGACATGTAAACTCAAGTGGCCACCTCATAGCCAGGCAGGGTTTCCAGTGGACGGAGGGGGATACCAACACACTCACAAAACCTTTGACCCCCCAAATTATCCTACCTACAAGGATAAAGATGAAGCAGAGACTGATGGAATGGCCAGCCAATGATTGCCCCAACCTGAGACGCACTTCATAGGATAGAGCCAATCCTTGACACTATTACTGATACTCTGCTATGCTTGCAGACAGAAGGTTAGCATAGCTGTCCTCTGAGAAGTTCTACCCAGCAGCAGATCGAAGCAGATGCTGAGACCCACAGCCAAACATTAGGCAGAGCTTGGGGAGTCTTGTGATATACAGTTTTCTTAACTTCTTAAATCTTTGATTCAACTTCTGTTGATCCAGTCAGGCTCCTCCTTCCTCTGGAATGTTAAGTCTTTATGTTTCTCATTCACTTGTGCATTTTGGTCTTTGCCCATCATTCTTTAAGAGTCTTAGGACCTTTAAAAGAGTTTTTAAGCATATCTGAAGGTTGTTTAAAAAATCATCAGAAGGCAAGGTTTTCTCTTGGTGGAAAGCCACCCTTCCTCGGCTGTCATTCTACACACGAACCCGTGTTTCTGTTTGAAACCTCAGGCACATACAGACCACAGTGTGTAGGTCAGTGAATGTTACTCGAATGACAAAACAAAAGGACAATTCTCAACACTTGTTAAAACAAAACTGCAGCAATCCATGATTGTTCTGTGGGGCAGAGGTCCAGGTAGCAGCAATCCATGATTGTTCTGTGGGGCAGAGGTCCAGGTAATCACTCTGGATGATACCATCACAAACACAGTGATAGCATCTTAATTTAAAAGATGGAGAAAACCCAAACTATGTATGCTAAATGAATTAATGGCTCAACATTTCAGCATCATATGTCTTTTTAGAGCACTGCCAACTCCTTCTCATGTGCCCCCTGCCCTCACTGCACCAATTTCTGTTCGTCCAAGCATTTATAACTTGTTTTCTTTTGACCTTTTGGGTTATGGAAGCGGTTACTTCCCTTTGGGAGCTCTGTTGTCATCATAGTCTGGCCCTTGCCTGAAGTTTAAACTTTATCACAGATCTTCTTGATCTAAGTTTTACCCCCTGTGCCTCGATCTTCCATTTCCTGGTTGAGAGAAAGCTCGATTGCTAGTTACAAAAAAAATCCAGGATGACATGTTTTCTCACATGATAGTAGTAATGCAATCAGTCTAAGTTATTTGAAAATTCTACTTCATAAAATCATTCATGTATCCAGGACTCTAATTTTATCATCTGTTATACAACAGTCTCATAATCATTTGAATAACTAATGCTAGATTGCCATGACCTTCAGCTTTTAGCCGATGGAAAGAAGAAAGTATGGACAAGCTGTGTCCAGTTTTTTGAATATAAAATCCCAATCATTGCACATTGTTTCCTTGCCTGTTTCATTGCTGAGATTGTATTACTATGTCCACCTGTGCTATAACAGAGGCTGGGAAATGTAATGAATTTGGCAGCACTGGACCCACACAAATCCTTTTTCAATTGTCTTTAAAAATTATTGTTTTGAGATTATTATTACATCCATTCTCTCTTTTTTCCTCCCTTCAAATCCTCCCATGTTCCCTCTCTGCTATATTTTAAATTAATGACCCCTTTTCTTAATTATTTAATATATGTAAACAATTTCTAAATACATAAATACAACCTCCTTTTCTATATGCTACTTGTATGTATGTTTTCAAGGCTGACCGTTTGGTGTTGGATAGCCAATTTGAGGGCTCTTCCCAGTGGAAGACTATTTCTCCTGCTTTCAGCATTCATACCTATATTTCTTTCTCCAGAGTTGAGGCCTCATGAGTTTTCGCACTTCCATGTTAGCGTGTGTACTAGTGTCACCCTTGTTTATGCGATAATTAGGCAGCCATGTTAGGCAGATATAGCTTTTGACATTTCTAGGAGACACATCTTATTTTTTTTTTCCTTTTTGGGGACAGGGGTTCTCTGTATAGCCTTGGCTGTCCTGGACTCACTTTATAGACCAGGTTAGGATTGAAATCACAGAGATCCACCTGCCTTTGCCCGCCCCTGTTTTGGGATTACAAGTATGCACCACCAAGCCCAGTGGAAGACACAATCTTACATCAAACTTTTTATTCCTCTGGGTTTTACAATTTTTTCATCCCATACAACTCTTATTTTTAAATAAGAGAGAATGGGAATTTGTAGATCACAAACCTTTCATATAGCATTTACTTGACTTTGGTTGTTCAGTCATGTACATTCTTCTTCATAGCATTATATTATTCTTAGAAACAATTCTTAATTAATGTGTTAATTTATTTTACTTGTTTATTCAACATTTTATTAGCATGCAATATTTATTACAGTCAAACCATGTTCTATTCAGATTACTTCTTCATCTTTAATGTTGAATGTATGAAATATACTCACAGAGTTCTGAGGTCCTGAGAATGGTTGGAGTACTTGCTTGGGTTAAAAGTTATGGGATCCTCAGAAGTGCTATCTGCCTTTACAATCAGTTAAGAAGCTTTTCTGTGTGCAAACCACAGAAATTGGTGCAGTCAGACTTGAGGTTGCATGTTGGAACAGCACTTAGTTGAGTTCCTGTGCACTTCAATGTGACAGATCTCATGTGTAGTTTGATATATTTAATTACTTGTCAGTGCTTTAGCGATGAAGAGAGTTGCATGAAGTCTGTCTATCTGGGTTGCCTAACACAGAATAGAAACTGATGGTAGTATTGCAGAATACTGCTGTTTTGTTTTTGAAAGATTAAGGAAGGTAAGGTAAGTCTTTAATTTCTATCCTGCTTCATTCCGCTTTCTGGGCTCACTGTTTTTTTTTTTTGTTTGTTTGTTTGTTTGTTTTAGCAGCTAGCTCAGTGCCTGCATTATATGCAAATAATGGAAGGCTGTGGTGACATCTTTTAGTCTCCAGCTTCTTGAAAGATACATGGACTTTCATTCTTGACAAAGTAGGAGTCTGTGTTACAGTGGAGGGATAGAAAGAGGAGAAGACAACTGTCTGACAAGTGGCTGGTGTAGTCAGGTTTGCTTGACAAACCACAGCCAACAACTACCAACAGTATCCAACAACCAGACCAGCCCACAACAGCAATCCTGCTTCTCGGGGCCCGAGCATTTATATATCCTCTGAAAAGTTCCCAAAATCTCAAATATCACACATGCACAGAAACTATGTTCAGCTGGCAAAACCATACCCATACTAGAGCATGAGGCAAATCATTGTCATGCTGTCTGTAGCAACAAGTATGGTATTTTGAATATGTGTCTACAGGTAAAATAGATAGGTCTTATTTCATCTAAGGCACATGAATCTGACAGTGGGGAAACAGAGAATAGTGTTACCATTTCATTCTCCATTCGTATGTCAAAAGACCTATTTGGAGACACAGTTATCAGCACATTGTTAAATATATATATGTGTGTGTGTGCGTGTGTGTGTATTTCTATTTTCATTTTCTTGAGAGGATTCCGTCTTAGTTTCCTTTGTAGAATAATTAGTTAATACTCTCATCCACGGTAGATAAGGATTCTTCTTTCCTTTCAAAATAAGAAATACAAATGACTGACAAATATTTTCTAAACCATTCAACATTTCTAGTCATAGAAAAATGAAAATTAAAACTTCTCTAAGAGTCCATCACTCCAGTTAGAATGGCCACTACCAGGAAAACAAACGACAACAAATGCTGGGGAGGGTATGAAGAAAGAGAAGTGATCTTTAATTTTCTAAGGTTGGAACAGAGAATAATTGCAGCAATTTTTTATGAACATTGAAAAGATTTTGTTTTAAAAGTGCAGAAGAGTAAATGAGGCCAGTAGACCATAACAGGGTGGCTGCTTAACTCTTCCATAGGGGTCTAAGTGACACTTTCAGCAACTCTATTGATATCTGTCTGTGTCACCTTGTATATCTTTGAAAATATTGAATTGGGGAATGTAGTTCACAAATATTTCTTGAAACGTAAGCGTAGTAAACATGGAGAGAGAGGACATTTCTGGGACATAATAAGAAATAAGAGAAGGGCTTCTGAGATGTTATCGCTAGTGATTGTCTTTCCTGGCTGGGCACTTCTTAGGATCGTATTGCTAATTGTCCAAATTGTGTCTCTCACTCTCTATCTCTCTTCCTCTACACACACACACACACACACACACACACACACACACACACACACACACGTGTATATATATTCAACAAGTGCTGATAACTGTGTCTCCAAATAGGTCTTTTGATATACGAATGAAGATTGTAAAGTAACACTATTCTCTGTTTCCCCACTGTCAAATTCATGTGCCTTAGATGAAATTTACTTCATTATAGCCTAAGCTAGGCTTGAGGATGTATGCTCTACAGTCAAAATCATCTTTGTTGTAGTTTTCTGGTTTCACTTTGCTGTATCTGCAGGCACAGCTGAAGTTTGCAAGCATGTGTTTAGAAGACAGAAAATATAAAGTTTATGTAAACACAGCCTATATTCTCATTATTATTGAAAGGTCAGAAATTATTCTAGTTTCTTGGCATTTCAGATCATAGCAATTCTTTTGGGATGAAAAACTATTCAAAGAGTTTTTCTTGACCTTATGGAATGACAATTTATAGCCACATTTCTATACTTCATTTTTTTGAACCAAACTGAGCATGTATTTTTTTTTTTAACTCAAAGGTCAGACTTTCAGTCTAATCATTTTCCTCTATTTTCTACAAATATCTATTTATCTAATTTTGATTTCACTGAGTATATATCATACCTACAAAATTTTAAGATAGTCTAGGATTACATTTGGATAATTTTAAGATGTATTTGTAAGTTCACATTATTCGCTGTCTGCTAAATATTTAGTTTCATAGAGAAAATATCTCCAGTACACACAAATAGGGCTGTTTATTAATCAAAGTTTCAAAATGTTACAAATTTCTTATGGGTTTGTAAGACTGAGGATGATTTCAATTCTTCTAGACATTTTCAAATACCTACATTTTTCTATTGTTATTAGTGATTTCACTTAGTTGGTTTAAAAACTAATTTGCTAATTTGGTCTGGAAAGCATTGGTCTGGAAAGCATTTGTCCACAGCCTATCACATTTGTAAATTGTTCTCACTAACGTGTACTTTCCCATGGTATATTCTCAGGAGCAACAGCTGTCCACAGTCCAGCTCTTCTCAGCAGTCACAGGGTGTCTGTCCTGAAATAAATTTGGGCTAAATGCAATTAGTTAGGCAGTCTTTTGTATAGAAGTTTCAAAAACTTGAACAGTTGTATGCTCCTTTCTCTATGAGTTCACAATTTTCTCATCTTATTTGACCATAATTAAATTTTTTTTCCATGAGGCAATTTTATGTAGTTAGATTTTTTAAATTAATTATTTTTTATTCACATTGTATCCCAGCTGTACCCCCCTCCCTCATGCCCTCCCAATCCCATCCTCTCTTTCTCTTCTCCTCCCATGTTCCTCCCCAAGTCTACTGATAGGGGAGGACCTCCTCCCCTTCCCTCTGACCGTAGCCTATCAGGTATCATCAGGACTGTCTTCATAGTCTTCCTCTGTGACCTTGTAAGGCTGCTCCTTAAAGTGTGTTTTAAAATTGGTGTAGACCACAAGACTAAGCTGGATTCTATAACTTGAGCTAATTTCAGAAATCCATTATTTTTTCTAAATTAATAAAGACCAAGTGTTTCCACTTTGCTTTGAACTCTTAAGAACGAGCTGTGATCTTTCACACGGACACTCACAGATGCTGATGGGTACAGATGCATGTGATCTTAGGACTCACAGAACTCCACGATCAACTGCAAGCAGTTTCTTGCTGCCTTTCTTTCCCAATAAAGTCACCAGAGACGAAGTCACTCTTCTGCACCCATGGGTAGTGGCAGAGGAGACTCTCTTACTGGGTGGGGACTATGGTCAATAGATGTGAGGTACAGGATATTTAGTACTCTGAAAATGTATCTAAATAAATACTAGGACAACTAAATGTCTGGGCATGGGGTGCCATTTAAAGAGTATGAGGTAAGTACAGTGTGTATGGTGGGCCTTCTTTTAATAACCATACCCTATAAGCCTCAATGTTATGTGAAATTCCCAGACATCTTTTATATATTGAAATTGTTTTTTTTTTCAACTACAGCATCTTAGTAGCTCACGTTATTGTTTTTAAATTATTACAGTAATTACAATATTCATCTTGTGTCCTAAGAATGTTATCTTCTGGGATGAAAAACTTTAAGAGAAAAGCCAAGTATAGGGGCCCAGGAGAATAAAAAGTAAACTCTTAAGTACATCAAATAAAAAAATACATATTTACAAATGTGATGTCCTTGTTGTGTACTTGAGCATCTTTTGGATATATGCCTAGGAGTGGTATAGCTGGATCTTGAGGAAGCACTATTCCTAATTGTCTGAGATAGCGCCAGATTGATTTCCAAAGTGGTTGTACCAGTTTACATTCCCACCAGCAGTAGAGGAGGGTTCCCCTTTCTCCACATCCTCTCCAGCATGTGTTGTCACTTGAGTTTTTCATCTTAGCCATTCTGATGGGTGTAAGGTGAAATCTCAGGGTCATTTTGATTTGCATTTCCCTGATGACTAAGGACGTTGAACATTTCTTTAAGCGTTTCTCTGCCATTCGATATTTGTAATAGCCAGAAGCTGGAAACAGCCCAGATGCCCCTCACTTGAGGAATGTGTACAGAAATTGTGATACATCTATACAATGGAATATTACTCAGTGATAAAAAAAAAAGGGAAATCATGAAATTTGCAGGTAAATGGTGGAAACTGGAAAAGATTATCCTGAGTGAGGTATTCCAGAAGCAGAAAGATACATAGGGTATATAACTCATAAGTGGATACTAGATCTATAAGATAGGATAAACATACTAAAATCTGTATACCTAAGGAAGATAAACAAGAAAGAGGACCTGGGGTAAGATGATCAATCCTCATTTAGAAAGACAAATGGGATGGCCATTGGAAGTAGGAGAAAACAAGTAACAGGACAGGAGCCTACCACAGAGGGCCTCTGAAAGGCTCTACCCTGCAGGGTATTGAGGCAGATGTTGAGACTCATAGCCAAACTTTTGACAGAGTACAGGGAATCTTATGAAAGAAGTGGGAGATAGTAAGACCTGGAGAAGACAATAGCTCCATAAAGATAGCAATAGATCCAAAAATTCTGGGCACGGGGGTCTTTTCAGAAACTGATACTCCAGCCAAGGACCACTCATGGAGATGGCCTGGAACCCCTGCATAGAGGAAGCCTATGGCAGTTCAGTGTCCAAGTGGCTTCCATAGTAATGGGGACAGGGACTGTCTCTGGCAGGAACTGATTGGCCTGCTCTTTGATCACCTCCCCCTGAGGAGGGAGCAGCCTTACCAGGCTACAGAAGAAGACAATGCAGCCACTCCTGATGAGACCTGATAGACTAGGATCAGAGGGAAGGGGAGGAAGACCTCCCTTATCAGTGGACTGGGAGAGGGACACAGGTGGGGAGAAGGGAGGGTGGGATTGGGTAGGGAGGAGGGAGGGGTGTACAGGAGGGATACAAAGTGAATAAAGTGTAATTAATAAAAACAAAAAGAAGTAAAAAAAGAAAAAGAAAAAATAGATATTTAGATGGAAATACTGTATAGGTGACTAGACTTAGCAGTTTAGAGTGACAAAATTCATTTTTGTACAAATTGCAGCCTTCAACATGAAGATGGTGTCTAGAGTAGACAAATCATCCCTTACTTACTATTGCTAGGGAAGAAACTCACAGGTGGAGCTCTGCTACTGTCATTCACATTCAAGGTCAAGGGAAAGGAAGATGATGCAGTAAGAAGGAACAGAGATTCATGGCCAAGGAGTCGGAGGGAGAAATGAAGGCCATGCAGCATTCTAAAACCCAGCTAGGACAATGTTTTAGCAGATGAGAAGATTATGCTTCAGAATTAAGTAAGTTGAAGAAGTAAAGATGATCATTGGGCTTGGCAAAATTGTAATACTCGAAGATCATGAGAAAATAAATTTGTATAAAAGATCTTGTGTATTACTACAAATGGATGACATCAAATAAATTGCTTGTCAGTGAAAACAATAGGACTTGCTTTAGAGATTGGCCCTTATTTAATTAATTCTCATTTAGTCGATATATATATATATATATATATATATATATATATATATCAACATTTTCTTCCACATTTGACCACTGCACTTTGATAGACTACAGATGAAAATTTGATTGCTTTGTGATTGAGGTTATTTTCTTTAATCTTGAGAATTAAATGTGGTTGATATACCCAGAGAATTTGCTGTGGAAACAGGGTGAGATACTGAAGAAAACCTCACAAATGAAACCGCAATGCTGAGTGCTTGTTTTCTCATTTTAATGAGGCAACTTCTTTGGTACCAGACTATTAGTCTTCGTAGAAGACATTCCAGTTAGTGTGGTTAACAGAATACACTTGGTTTCACATGCTTTTATATGATTGAAGCTTTGATTTACATAATTATCTTTCTTTACCCTGAAAGTTAAGTCGAAAAATAGGAGAAGGGTCATATGATTGCTTTCCTATCCATAGGTTACTGTGCAGACAGTCAATGATTAGTGAATTAGAGTGAGCTTAATTATATACCTTGATATTAAATATCTTCAGGAAGGGAGATTAGAAGTATACTAGGGAATTTACCAGCCTTTCCTGAAACATTCAGGCTTTTCCTAATATAAGTATTATAACTTAGATCTTAACCGAACTGAGGTTACACTGACCATTCAAAAATATCTTCTTAATACCATTTGTATATTCCATATTTCTTTTCTTTTTTTCTTTATTTATTAATTACACTTTATTCACTTTGTATCTCCCCCGTGGTTCCCTCCCTCCTCCTGTCCCAATCCCTCCCTTCCTCCACCCTCTGCATGCATGCCCTTCCCCAAGTCCACTGATAGGAGAGGACTTCTTTTCCTTCCTTCTGATCCTAGTCAATTAGGTCTCATCAGGAGTGGCTGCATTGTCTTCTTCTGGGGCCTGGTAATGCTGCTTCCCCCTCAGGGGGAGGTAATTAAAGAGCAGGCCAATCAGTTCATGTCAGAGACAGTCCTTGTTCCCATTACAATGGAACCCACTTGGATACTGAACTGCCATTGGCTACATCTGTGCAGGGGTCCTAGGTTATCTCCACGCATAGTCCTTGGTTGGAGTATGAGTCTCAGGAAAGACCCCTGTGCTCAGAGTTTTTGGTTCTGTTGCTCTGCTTGTGGAGTTCCTGTCCTCTCCAGATCTTACTGTTTCCCACTTCTTTCCTAAGATTCCCTGCACTCTGCCCAAAGGTTGCCCATAAGTCTCAGCATCTGCATTGATAGTCTGCAGGGCAGAGATTTTCAGAGGTCCTCTGTGTCAGGCTCCTGACTTGTTCCCTCTTTTCTCCTTCTTCTGATGTCCAGCCTCTTTACCTTTCTGGATAGGAATTGAGCATTTTAGCAAGAGTCCTCCCTCTTGATTAGTTTTTTTAGGTGTACAGATTTTAATAGGTTTATCCTATATTATATGTCTATATGAGTGAGTATACACTGTGTGCATCTTTCTGCTCCTGGGATAGCTCACTCAGGATGATCTTTTCCAGATCCCACCATTTACCTGCAAATTTCATGATTTCCTTGTTTTTTATTGCTGAGTAATATTCCATTGTGTAGATATACCACAATTTGTGCATCATTCCTCCACTGAAGGGCATCCGGGCTGTTTCCAGCTTCTGGCTTTACAAATAAAGCTGCTACAAACATGGTTGAGCAAATGTCTTTATTGTGTACTAGAGAATCTTTTGGATATATGTCTAGGAGTGGTATAGCTGGATCTTGAGGAAGCGCTATTCCTAGTTGTCTGAGAAAGCGCCAGATTGCTTTCCAGAGTGGTTTTATTCCATGTTTTTAAGTTATATTTTATGGTCTTTGTGTCACAATAGGGAAAGTTAATTATGCTGTCTCTTCTTTCCTTTCTCTTACTTGTGCTAAAATAATGTAACCTGACAATGAGCTAGCCTTCTGTCTTGGGTGTTTCTATTGCTGTGAAGAGACTCCACGACCATGACAACTTTTATAAGGAAATACTTAATTGGGGTTGGATTACGGTTCAGAGGTTTGGCCCATTATTGTCATAGTGGGAAGCATGGCAGCAAATGGGCAGACATGTGCTGGCAAGGTAGATGAGAGGTGTACAGCTGGATCAACAGGTAGCAGGACGAGAGTGAGATACTGTGCCTGGTGTATGAGACCTCAAAGCCTCTTTCCCCCACCCCCCTTCCCCAGATACACTGCCTTTTAAGAAAAGGCCAACAAGGTCACACATATTAATAATTCCACTCCCTATGGACCTATGGCAGCCATTTTCATTCAAACCACCTCATATTCTTAGGCTCAGTCTCTAATTGTGCTCTCTCAATGCCAACTGACTTAAGTGACTGTCCCTTCTATTCCATTTAAATGTTAGAAAGTCTGGTAAGTTTATGAGACTCACTGAAGGATAAAGAATGTCATCTGTCCTCTTGCCACTTAGAGAAAGACTATTTGCTGTGTTTATTATTTGATCCAACTTTTTCTCTCATCTTCTCTCTTCTTTCTCCCCTATCGCTTCTTCTCTTCTCTCCTTTCTTCTCATTTTCTCTTCTCTTCCTATCCTGCTCTTTTCCCATCCTCCATTTCTATTTTTTTAAAATTCACTTTACATCCCTATCATAACCCCCTCTTCCCTCTCTTCTTGGTCTCATCCTCCCTTTCTCTTCCACCTCTGCTACCTCCCCTACTCCTCAGAAAATGAGAACCTCCCCCCAACAACCCACCCAGGCACATCAAGTCAAATCAAGACTGAACACATCCTCTTCCACTGAGGCCAGGAAGACAGCCCCACAGAGGGAAGTGATCGAAAAGCAGGCAAGAGAGTCCATGTCAGAGAAAGACCCTGCTCCCTTTACTAGAGGACCCACATGATGACTAAGCTCTCAATTGGCTACGTATGTGTAGAGGGCCTAAATCCAGTACATCCATGGTCTTTGATTTGTGCTTCAGTTTCTGTATGACCCCTGTGGGCCCTGGTTAGTTGACTCTGTTGGTCTTCTTGTGGAGTTCCTGTCCCCTCCAGGTCTTTCTATCCTCATCCCCCGCCACTTTCCACAAGGCTCCCCATGCTTCATCTAATGTTTGGCTGAGAGTCTCAGCATCTCATGTAGACCAGGCTGTTTACCATATAACTGAAGATTTCCTTAAACTCTTATTTCTCCCACTTCTACCTCGAGAGTGCTGGGATTACAGGCATGCCTTCATGAGCAACTTATAAGGGATTTATATAGTTTACTGTGGATTGAACCTAAGGTTTTATGTATTGTAGGCAAGCAGTCTAAGATGGGAGTTGCATCCTCAGCCCTGTTATTTTTCTTCTATAAAAAGCTTATCTCCAGATAAGTTCAAATAGATTGGGAATAGGCAATAACCACAAAAGGTCCTAAATACATCACTCTGTTTTTAGGTTTCCTCCAGTTATTTTATATTATCATAATAGAACATTTGAGTGATTTTCCAATAATTTCCAAAAGTAAGCCGTGTCACTAGGCAGTTGACTTCACGTATTCTTGCCACTTCTTTGATGAGTTGTGTGATTATGGGATAATCTGTAAAATAGAGTGTCTGTCAGGATCATCAAACAGGACTGAGTGAGCACATACATTTTTCAACCTCTATGCTTCCCAGTTCTCATGTCAAACATGCTGTAAAAGGAGTTGTGCAATTTTCCATCTTTGTGTCCTGTAGATGGCAATGTTGCACTTGAAAAATAAACAAATACATGCTTAAACATAAGCCTAGCTTCCCAGTGCAGTCTTGCTTAATACCCAGTGAGCAGGAGCTGTAATGCCATTTCAAGGTACAGTGCTCAGAAAATACATGTCAGATGGGGGTCTGTATGGAGCAAAGTACATATCTGTAAGTACCAGCACTGAAAGCCTCATGGTTCCACAGGTTGTTTGTTTAACTGTGCTTTTTCCTTTCAGGGGGCCTTATGGTTGTTTTAATGATGCTGTATTTTAGGTCTGCTTAGAACTCCATTCACATCACGAAGATTGCATAGACATCACTAAGCCCATGGTCCTTGTACTGGCTGGTTTTGTGTGTCAACTTGACACAAGCTAGAGTACTCAAAGGGGAAGAAGCCTCAGTTGAGGAAATGCCTCCATGGGATCCAGCTGTAAGGAATTTTCTTGATTAGTAGTCAGTGAGGGAGGGCCCAGCCCACTGTGGGTGGTGCCATACCTGGGCTGGTAGACCTGGGTTCTATAAGAAAACAGCCTGAGGAAGCAATGGGAGGCAGACTTGTAAGCAGCACCCCTCCATGGTCTCTGCATCAGCTCCTGCCTCCAGGTTCCAGCTCTGCTTAATTTCCTGTCCTGACTTCCTCCAGTGATGGACTATGATCTGGAAGTGTAAGCTGAATAAACCTTTTTCTCTTCAGCTTGTTTTTGAGTAATGGTGTTTCATTAAAGGACAGCATTAAAACCCTGAGACTGTCCTTTTCTTCATTTATATATGTTTTTCTTTTCCTATCCATTCAATGAATCATCATAGAACCAGAAATAGAAAATGCCCGGGAGTGAAAACACTGTGGCCTTCTCCACAGAGTTGAAGAACATTCTTGTCTTCTCTTTGCTAGTGACTCAGGCACTGGCATTTTATTATTCTCAGTCAGTGGAAGTAATTTTAGAAGAAGATGGGAAAGTCAGATGAGAAAGTTTTAATTAAAACAAAAACCCTCAATAAGACATGTATGATAAATCACTTCCTTCTAAATTGAGACAAAATTTTAAGTGTATATGAAGATACATTCCAAACTTCAGTACGGAAAGGTACACTGACAAGAATCTCAACTTTACAAACCTAGTATTTTTGTGTTTGAACCTAATGGTATTCCTTTTTCTATCACCAGAGACTGGAGGCATACGAAGAAACAACATTCACATTCTGGTCCATCTTTTCAACCGTGAAATTTCTTATAGGATGTGCATTGTTTAGAATCAAATTTTCTTTGCAAATTTAATCGAGACAAAGATGTGATTTTATGCTTCCTGGTAAGAATGAGAGACTGAGAACAACAACAACAAAAGGACAGGGATATGCAGAGAATTTTAAAAATGTATGATTTAAATTTTAATATAGTATCAGATTGAGAGAGGATCAGCCTGGTCGGGGAGAGAATATGTACTTGGCTTCTTTTCCACCTACAACATGCCTTCAGTTACTGGATATTAAGCTAAGCTGATAGAAATGTCGATTTATTTTCCACTGTATTGTGTACTTGAGCCTTGGTTTTTCTTCCTTTACAAACCCATTGACAGAGCAAGCACAGGAAACTGTTCAGAGCATGGGTAGGTGAGTGAGGGGCTGGGCATCCCAGAGAGGATAGGCAGTAGACCTCTCAGGGCCTCAGAAGTTGAGAAAAAGCTACTTGGTTGGGATAAAGCTCAACTTTGGAAACATAGAACTGACAGTACCTCCCTGTTACCTGTTTTGACTCATAAGAAGTATTCAACAAAAATAATCAACAACCATCCTCCCCAGTAAATAAGCTTTATCTTACCATTTCTTTCCATTTTAGAAAAATAAAAATTAAAAAATACGTATTCAGGGGAGGAGAAGAGGAAGAGAGGGCAGGTTGGGGGGGGCAGAGGAAAGGGACAACAGCTGAAATACAAAGTGAATAAATTGTAATAAATAAAAAATTAAGTATTCAATAAATTTTGGTTGATGAATGTTGACAAAAAATAAATAAATTACTAAAATATTTCTTGTGAGATTGGTATAAGAACATTTTCTTCACGTTTTTGCTTTAGGATTGAATACAAGGCGGGTCACTATGTCTTAAAGGTCTGTGCCATGCTTAAATTACTTACAAGGAGCAGCAAAACAAAGGTAAGTCTTTAAAACATCACCCTTGTATGCCCCCCAGAAGCAAAGCTTTCCAGTTGAGCAATGCACAGTACAGTCCACACCAGACGCTGAGCTGGTCAGCTGAAGAACAAGATTCCAGCCTAGTTTCTCGCTATAACCAGGGAAGTAAGTGGAACTCAAGATTTCTCTTGACAAGAATGCCAATCACAGCCTTATTTTTCTGCAGGAGTTCTGTTTTACATAGCCGAGCTTGTCCTCCCTTACAGGTAGCTGAAAAATACTGCTGAAGTATTCTAAAGCTGAGTGGATGCAATACAATCTTAGATGATCCAAATCTTTGTAAATTAGGATTTTTTAAATATATGAAATGTATGGTTAAGTTGATGAACACAAATGTAACTACTCCTATAAAAACTTGCGGTCTAGTCTGTAATTAAAAATTAAGTTTGGGGACAGGAAAAATGACTCAGCAGTTAAAAGTGTGTGTTGAGGACCAGTGTTCTGTTGTTTAGACTTCAGTAAATAACACTTTACATATTTGTCTCATACCCACAATGAACAAAAAAGATGAGCAAGAAATGCAAGTACAAAGA
Organism: Rhombomys opimus; assembly: GCA_010120015.1. Taxonomy (NCBI): domain Eukaryota; kingdom Metazoa; phylum Chordata; class Mammalia; order Rodentia; family Muridae; genus Rhombomys; species Rhombomys opimus. Next base: position 72,478 of record REGO01001084.1, on the reverse strand, counting down.
AATATTATAAGAAGTAAATTTCCCCCCAGTACATGTAAGAATAATTTTCTTCAAATGAATACAATTTTAATGTATATTTGACAACTTTTTATTATTTTTCATTCTTGATTCATGAACAATATGATTTTATAATATATGGTTTTATATGGTTTTCTGTAAATCACCTTTTAAAATAAAATTAAACCAGGCCACATAAGATGACAATGCAGCCACTCCTGATGAGATCTGATAGACTAAGATCAGAAGGAAGGAGAGGAGGACCTTCCCTATCAGTGGACTTGGGGAGAGGCATGAGTGAAGAAGGGGGAGGGGAGATAGGATTAGGAGGGGAGGAGGGAGGGGTTTATGGGGGGATACAAAGTGAACAAAGTGTAATTAATAAAAGTTAAAAAAACAAAATTAAATATTTTATGATATATTTAAATTTGATTGACATTTGCTTATTTATAGGCATGTCAGTGATATTGAATATAGACACAATAAGCATTAAGTATCCAAAATTATATCAGAAAATCATGATGAACAGGCAATAAATTTAGTGTTTTTATTGTAAAGGACATGAACTGAATGCAAAGAGCATATAGAGTGGAATTAATTATTAGTGGACTACATATCCAGAGAGGAGTTTATAGCCAGAATATATAAAAAAGATTCTCCATGCTGAGTACTAATAAAAACCACAGCCACAGCATTAAACATTTGTTTTAAAATAAATATTAGGTCTAGACCCTTCTCCAAAAGAGGCATACAAATGGCCACTAAGAATAGAAATAGTACCCAACATCAAGAGTTATCAGAAAATACAAATGAAAACCACATAATATAATTTTAGTGAGAATGATGATTATCAAAAAGACAAAGAGAATAAAGATTGGGACTTCAGTGTAACCCAGGAGTAGGGAACTTGTTTTCAGTGTGCAAAGCACACTACCTATGTGCACACACACATACCTGAGCATGCGCACTCACATACACACTGTATTGTGTACATACCCCATATAGTGGTGGAAAATTTTCTATAGCCTAGGAAGATAACTGACCTTTTTACTTGTTCTACTTAATTAAATTTTTATTATAACACCAAAAGTATAGAAAATATGATACTTGGTAGCATTATATACTCCCATAATTGTGTAAAATAACACATCTTTCTTTATTTTCTCATAATTCAACTACAATTTTTTCATGTATTTATTTGCATATATATTTAATTTATAATTAAATGTTATTGATCTTGGTCAAAGTCTTGATGGTGATTTCTCCACTACCGTTGAAGGGAGAGTTGTACAACAGAGACCAATTCTAAAACTATCGTGACGTTGGTGAGTATTTGAAGTGAGCTGGCATTTATCTGTGTCATCAGTGCTTCAGGAAGTGCCGATTCATTTCATTTGTAGGAATATCTATCCTGAAAGTCAATAATATGCACTGAGAGCATTTGTGAAATTCCATTGACTTCTGAAATTGCAAGAAATCCATCTCCCCAAGCATAGATTGTGCTGTGTCTGTATGTCGTCCAATAAACATCCCTATCAAATAATTTCAATGTCAGTAAATAAAATGGAACATGAAAATTCCTTGTGTTTCCTCTTCCTTTCAAAATAAAAACTCTGACCTTGCCACATTTATAGACAGTAATACACCTGGAAAGATTCAATACAGTTCTTTGGCTAGAACCATAGCTTTCGTTTACACTTTGGAAACTATTGCAAAGGTAATTTGACATCTTTACTTTTGAAAGGACTACATTGTACTAATAATTGCGGGAACTATGTGAATGAAGTAATCTTTTTCAATCAAATTCTTATACTTTTATGGAGCGCTTATTTTATTTTTAATGACTTGGAACCATTTTCCTCTTCCTGGAGAGGACATTATGCTTTTGTTAAATTGCAATTCTCTCCCTCAGTTGTCTCCTCCTCTCCTAACTACCAGACACATCCTGAGGGGAGAAGACAGCAGCATGCTGATGCCATTTTTCTCAGGCTTCACTGTCTAGGGCACCTTTGTCATAGCAGCTTTGTCACTGTCTCTACTTGGAACAGTATTCTTGAAATTTTATCACAAACTTTTTCCTTTTAGGTCATTGGAAAGTTTGAGATTTTTTATTTTAATGGCAAAAGGATGTAAAGTTACGGAGAATCCTTGAGATTTGTTTTTTGTTACTTTATTTTTTTCATTTAAAATATTTTTTTATTTTTTACTTTAATCTTTCCTTAACTCATGTATTCAATCACTTTCTAGCTTGACCACAGCCCACTTCCCCCTCTTCTCCCAGTCCTACCCTCACACCTCTCTTCCCCCTTTCTGAGAAGGGGCGCCCCCTCATGGATACTAACCCACCCTGACATGTCAAATCACAGCAGGTCTAAGTGCATCCTCTTCCACTGAGGCCAGGCAAGGGGGTCCAGGTGGAGGAAAGGGATCCAGAGGCAGGCAACAAAGTCAGAGACAGCCCCTTCTCCATTTGTTAGGGGACCCACATGATGACCAAGCTGCGCATCTCCTACATATGTGTACGGGCTCTAGGTCCAGACCATGCGTGTTCTTTGGTTGGTGATGTTTCTTTAAAAGCAGAAGCAGGACAGATGAGAACAAGCATTAGCAGATCACTCATTTATTTTAAGAAATGACCGGGGCTTCTACAACGTTAATAGTTCTAGCCTTTGTGGGAAGGTAGTAAAGGAAATTGAGGAATGAGACCAATCGCATTGGACACTCTGAGCCACCTTTTGTATTCCCACCTCAGATCAGCTTGAATTTTATCCCCAGGGTGGAGTTTGCTAAGTATGCACTTCTTCTCTCATACAGTAACACTCCTGTACTGTCACTGATCTGAAAGAATAGATGTGGTCCTCCGCCTGTAACAAGTCTTAATGGCTTGGCAGTAGGAACTATAATTGATTATGTGCCTGTGGTATCCTACATGTTTCTCAGCAACATCAAAGTTGAGTGAATGAATGAATTTAAGGGAACTGTTAGGTTTCTTTCACGTGACTTGGAGAGATTGAATGTAACTTATTTGTAGTGTTCTGGTTTTGTTAAGTTTCATTTTTATTTCTCTTAGAGAGTCACAAAGTATCATGTTACATGACAGAATATATATGTAAAGTTTATCTAAATGACAAGATTAATTTGATACCCTTTAATAGATTGTGAATGTAGTTTCTAGAATCACCAGAGATAAATTTTGCAAGTTCATTGTTTTTGATGAAGAGTTGTTGAATGTCAGCTTTCACCTCTGTTTTATTTCTTGAAATATCAGTACCAAATATTTATGTGAGGGTAATTTGATTTATTCTTTTCACTTCTTTGTGGTCTCATAGATTAGATAAGAGCTTAATACACACATGAATTTTAAAGACAGGTTAAGGACAGGAAGTCCCACTGAGGCTGTACAACACTTGGGATGATCATACACTCACAGGAGCATGCATTGCTAAAGAGACTTCTGGACACATGATTGTACCTGTCTTTAAAACTGAGTGTGTTCATTCTGTGTGGCTCAGTCACGGCACTAACATATACACAGCTTACAGATGTGAATCTACATATTCATCGGGAGATGCCTCTGCATAAGGATGTTTTAGCATCACTATTTGTAATTGTTCCCAACTAGACAAAGGCAGACATCTGTAAATGTTGGTTTTACTTTTGCTGATGATGGGATGAGATGAGAGCTGTGCCCAAGCTTTATAAATACATGGCTTGGGCTGAGTCCAAAGTATTTCTATCTAACTACCCTTTGGCCTAGGCCTAGAAGCTTCTAGCCTCCATACAATCTAATCTTCTGTAAGCCCAGACCTTGAAGGCTACAGCTTCCAGACTCCATTTGCTAACATAGGATGTTTTCAGCCTCTGAGACTAACTGCTGAATAAGCTCACCTTGTCTAGCTCAATTGAACTGCACCAAACTGTGCTGACCTGTACTGTATGCCTGAACTCTACTGTGCTATCTTTATAACCTCTACTGTATTCTTCTCCTCTATCTGTATTGTCTGTCCCTCAATTAGATATCATTGTTTGGGATAAAAGGAGTGTACTAACTTCCAGCCAGAGGAATTAAAGTTGTGTCTATATTTCAGCCAGAAAGATTAAAGGTATGTGTTCAGGCTGGAGAGATTAAAGGTGTATACCAAAAGCATGTCTGTATTCCAGTTGTATCACTCAGATCGCTGGATAGGATTTCTTGCCAGAGCAGCCATGTTTCGGAACAACAATGATACTATTGAATGAAAGAGCAGACCTGACTATCTACACATTCTGCTTCATCAAGAAAATGACTGAGGTTCTTTTGCTCTGTGTGACTAGAAGTCACAAGTAGATGGGAAGATCTCTTTGAAAGTTGGTTGTCCTGGGTCCTTGAAAGTCAAAGAACTATAGTCTGGGAAGCAGGCTCAGAAGCACTTCATTACATGGTTTAAGAACAGAAACTTGTGTTTCTTGGATTTAGAAGACAGAGACTCAGAGAACATTTCAACAGAGGTGCATAAGTTGCAGGCTCATGGCTTTGGGTTCATTGCCAATGGCTGCTTTCTGTAGCAGCTGCTGGTGGTAGTTGGTTTCAAATCGTGCTTAAAGTTCCCAGGCGTGCTTCTGTCTGCAGCTGCCCTCTTGCTGCCGCCCCTGGCAAGGCAATGATTGTTTTAACCACTGCTTCATTGCTGCTTTATTCTTTTGCCAGCTCAGCACACCCTATCTGCATAGGACAAAAAAAGAAAAAAAAAAGTTGGCAAAGAAAACACCATTTGGGAGAAGACTTACTGGACCTAATGTTGCAACTCCAGTGGGCAGTGGACTGGAAAACAGCTCTGCCATCTGGTTATGTAGCCAGGAATAAGTACATGCCTGGATGTGTCATTCAAATGAAGGTTTGTATTTTCACCAATCACAGTTCAAGTTTCATCAACCACAGGCAATTCCTGAAGACTCTCTTTGCACCAATCATCAGCTTTTCACTGAGTTACTGGGAGAGTGACTGTTTCATCTTGAAACACATGCTTTTGGTTTATCTTATGACCACCAACATTTGTGGGATGCCTGGGAGGCCTGCCATCTAAGGTTGGAACAGGTTGCCTGGAGTGGTCATACAGGAGCAAGGCCTCCTGGGGTAGGAAACAGGACTTTGGTCCAGAGATCCTTTCAGCTGAAGGATTCTCAGAGAGATCCTAAAGTGTTTAAGACAGCTGGGCTGCTGGAATGGGTTTGGTTTTCAGATAGAGTGCCTCCCACATGATAGGTCTGTGCTTTTGGCTGCAGTACTGAAGGGTTTTATCTACTAGCCTTCAAAGGCCTGAGTAGTGTGCTTCTGGCAGGTTTCAAAGGGGTGCTCATACTAAAGACTAGAGGTCTCATACAAAACTAACATTTTCAACAACATTTAAAAATGCTTCGGCTATGCCCCAGGGCCCTAGGGAGAGTTGGATTCTTCTCATCTGTCTCAGTATGATTGCACTTATATAAATTACAATGAAAAAGCTAATCAATAGGCTTGAGAGATGGTTGCAGCAAAATACTTACTATACAAACAAAGAACTAAGTAAAACCCACAGAACCCACATAACAAGCCAGGTGTGACATTCACTTGTAATCCCAGTGCTGGGGAGGAAGAAGCAGAACTCTTGAGGGATACTAGGCCAGCTAGCCTAGTATAATCTTCAGATCTAGGTCCCATTGAAAGACCCTGACATAAAGCCAAGGTGGTTAATGCCAGATGACCAGCACCTGTATTGGAGGGCTTCTGCCCTCCACATGTTGAAAAAAACCTAGATGCGGCTATGCAAAGATTTAATCCTGGCACTCTTCAGTGAGAGGAGAATGTAGAGATAAGAAAATCATCTAGAAACTTTGGAGAGATGACCTAGATTAGTGGTTCTCAACCTGTGGGTTGTGACCTTTTCACAGGGGTCGCATATCAGATATCCTGCATATCAGATAATTGAATTATGAATAACAACAGCAGCAAATCATAGTTATGAGGAAGCAACAAAACAATTTTATGGTTGGGTTTTACCACAACATGAGGAACTGTATTAAAGGGTAGCAGCATCAGGAAGACTGAGAACCACTGGCCTACATAATAAAGCATTGTGCAGCAGGAGAGATACTGTCCCAGTGTGGTAGAAAGAGGGGGCTAAACAGGTGACCCAATGGTTGAGTGTACTTGTGGTTATTGCCCAGGACTGAATATTGGTTCCTAGCATGAACATGACTGCACACATGCACGCAGCCATATACAGATCATAATCATAAGTTTTAAAAATATCACAGAGAACCGAAAAACATGGCTTGTGGTGTTCACGTGTGTGCTGTGGCCTGTGCATAAAAACATTCAAATACACAAACATGTGCACACAGTCACACAATAATAACAGTAGTAGTGATGATAGTAATTAAAAATGAAAGAAATGCTTAACTCCATAGTGGCTTTTTTAAAGAGAAAGACAAAAACTTCACGAATTTAGAGTTTTACACAAGAATTATGTTAGCTGAAATTATTATGCTTGAATTTTTCACTGATATTTACTCTCCCAATTTAAGTTAAATAGTTTGGCACTATTTCCTTGCAACTGAAGTATTATTTCAATAATATGACCATCTGCTGGAAGGTATATGCTCAGGCTTGCAGCTGGTTAGCAATGCAGTCATTTATGTGTTTGTTTAATTAGTGACAGATTACCTTATGGACTTCAGAAGTGTATGTGTGAATGGATAAAAATTCACAGTGATGGCAAGATGAAGGTTTCTAAAATTAGTTCTCAGAAAGACATGGAATGAATAGAGTCCATTTATCATTGTCTGCAATAATGAGAATTTGATACAATACAACAACGTAAGTCATCATTTATTCTCCATGGTTTCATCCTCTTCACTAACACGTCTTAATCATGAACATTGATATGGCTTATGTTCCCCCTTATTCTTGCCCCTCTCTAATGAGAAACTAAATAGCCCGAAGCGGAACAATCAAAAGGTCTGGGAAATCCACACACTGGGTAATCTGTTTTTTAAAAATACAGAAGTAATTGTACTTAGCTCTGCTGTTAGTCAAAAATTCTCTGAGCATCTTTCTCAGAATGGCTTGAATAAAGGCATTCCCATCATCAGTGTAGGTCTCAGAAATCCTATTGTCAACAAACTCAGAATTCACAACATTTTCCCAAAGAAATTGCTCAGCAGTTAAGAGAACCTCTTCCAGAAGACCTGGGTTCAATTCCACATCCACATAATAGCTCACAAACATCTATAACTCCATTTATAGGGGATTTGATGCCTTCTTCTGGCTTCCAAGCATACAGGCAGGCATATACATAGTGCACATACAATGCAGGAAAAAAACCCATACAAACAAAAAAACAATTTAAGGTAAGGAAGGCATGTAGCTCCATGTGAAATTCTATTTGCGAGGATCTGATGGAATTCCGATATTTAAAGTAAACTTTATTTCTAACAGCCCACCACTGTTAGTGGGTTCTTTTGTTCACTGATAATTCTTTTCAGCCTTTCTTCCTTCCTTTCTTTCTTCCCTTTTTCCCATTTATATTTCTGTCATAGCTCCTTCTCACTGTTCCAAAGAGTATGATAAGTTCAACGATATGGAGATACCACTTTAGATTGGATTTAGAATACCTTGCAAATGATCATGTGTAAAAGGTTTAGTTACTGCAGTGGTGTTATTGAGGTATATTAGAATCTTTAAGGGGTGGAAAATGAAGGAGCCCTTTGGTCATTGTGTGGTACAAATTTGCAGGGACTCTCAGCTCTCTTCTCTCTATCTTTTGCTTCCTGGTCATGCACTATATGGGAATAATTTGCCACAAGTTCTTGTGAGTCAAGAACTTTTTTTTTATTGCATGCTACATATCCAAAAGTAGTGTTGTCAGGGTTCAGAGCATAGTAAGGAGGTTAAGCCAAAGATATTATATGGAAGAGATGAGCAGTCTAAACACAATATATATTGAGGTGTAAATGATGAGTTCAAGTTGAATTTAGGAAAAATCAGTAATATAGTCAGGCAAGAAGTGGTTTTAAGGGTATACTCTTTAAGGAACTAAAGGTACAGAAAACGTATATTTAAGAACAGGAAGAACCAAGCCTATAAAAATACTGTTGAGTTCATTTTGTATTGACCATCTGCATGGCATGAGACCTGTCATTAACTATGGTTAGTATTTCCAGTAAGACTCCATTGAAGAAAATTAACTTCTCTTTTGATTCAGAAAGCTTTCTGTATATTTTTTTGCAATCATGTACAATATCTAAGAATTTCACCCAGTGTCATCATCTTGTATTTGTTCTCCCTGATAGTAGAATACTATGTATTCATAGAAAATTCAAGAAAATGAAGGAGAACATTGATTCTTCATCATGTTAGGACTTCCTGAGCTTGACTCCAAGTCTTCAAGATGAGATCAGCCTGTAATTTTGAGGCAAATATAATTTTAAATATTTTAGGAAAGAGAGAACATAGACCAAATATAACTGCTGTGAAATGAAGAACAAAACCCTTTATCATTTTTTACTTTGTGGCCCAAGCAAATGTCCTGGGCCTAGACTTACCTAGCCATAGCTCCCCCAGCCAATAGTTGCTAGTCTTCTGATATCATATCAATAAAAATCCCTGAAATATACTCACTAGAATTGGTAATTACACAGGTATTGATAATATTGAGGATATCACTTTTAGAGAGTGGAGGTGGTAAAAACAGATCACAGTCATGATGAAGTGTGTAGAACCTGAGGCAGTAAAGGCCAAAAGTTATGTCTTTAACAAGATTATAAGAGCAAAGGAATGGAATACTGTATTAGGATCAGAAACAACGTATAGGCTTAGATTTTTAACCAAACCTACTTCATTTAGGGTTCATTTTTAAATTTTTAGTTTTTATATTAATTACAGTTTATTCACTTTTTATCCCAGCTGTAGCCCCTTCCCTCCTCCCCTTCCAATCCCACCTTCCCTCCCTTATCTTCTCCTATGCCCCCTCTTCAAGTCCATTTATAGGGAAGGTCCTCCTTCCCTTTCATCTGACCCTAGCTTATCTGAATTGGCTGAATTCAGAGACCAATTATCTGAATTGGTCTCATCTGAATTGGCTGCATTGTCTTCCTCTGTTTGTGGCCTGGCAAGGCTGCTCCTCCATCCAGGGGAGGCGGTCAAAGAACTAGCCACTGAGTTCATATTAGAGACAGTCCCTGTTCCCCTTATTAGGGTACCCACTTGGATACTGACCTGTCATGGGCTAGCTACATCTGAGCAGGGGTTCTAGGTTATATCCACGAATGGTCCTTGGTTGGAATATCACTATCAGAAAAGACCCCTGTGCCCAGATATTTTTGGTTCTGCTGCTAGCCTTGAGGAGCTCCTGTCCTCTTTATGTCTTGCTATCTCCCCTTTCTTTCTTAAGATTCCGTGCACTCCTTTACCTCCCTTCCAACTGCCCACCTCTACCTTAGGTAGGAGATTAGTAGAGAAAAGCACTGTAGACCTATTTAATCTACTTACTGTTAAATAGGGTCACTAGGTCTTTAGGAGATTACCAAACTCAGTTGTCAGGATACCAGTAGTCCAGTCCGAAGACTAACACCAAGCAACAGCACAAAAATCATCAAAAGTCACAAGACTCAGTTTAATTGCCTGGAGAAGTTCTTTGGAATGCTTATCTCTGAAAAGTCAAGTGGCGAAGCACAAAGATCAGCCTAGATATGTCTATCCAGAAAACGATGTCTCACTGTGGGAAGGCCTCTATATATCTCCTCTCCTCAGAGACCACCCATGGATGTTCTCAGCTGGCCAAAATCATGTCCCTTCCATGAGAGAGCAAAGAGAAGTGCCCTCTCACAAGCCAACCTCCATCAAAACATCACTTGCCCAGCTTGCAGCAAAAAAATCACACGACAAAACTGAGTCTTTAAGGAAACCAAAAACTTGTATTTCAACAAAAAGTTTTAAATTTCTTAGAAAGGGAGAGGACTTGAAGTTCTGTAAAAAGAGGAATTGGAAAGATCAGTGAGCTAATCCACTAGGTTTTAAAGGAGGCAGCTGTAGGTAGGATTGAAGAGCAAAAGCCATTTAAATTGTAGGGCTTGTTCCCCAATATTGGTATATACTTTCTAGTAAGAATGAAGAACATACCCATCATTTTTGAAGGTGAAATAGCCACGAAATGCTCTGGAGTCATCAAAATGTGAGTGGAGGCCACACACATCACTACCTGTGTGCGACTTTTCACCCTCAACCTGGATGCTTGGAATGGAGATTTCACTGTCATCAAGAACGCTGGGAGCAAAGCCCAAGCACAGTTTTAAACAGTCTATAAACTGATTCATCATACCCCAACACATCCTCTGCTCTTTACTGTGAGTGTAAGAAGTGTGGGAATTGAGAGGAGGAACAGGGCAGACTGGAAATTGGAAGATCACATTGTCTGACATGTACCAAGAACGAGAAACAAGCCTTCATTGAATTCACTTCCAAAATTATACTGTTCTTTATGGTAGCATAAATGCAGCCTCATATTTTTATTAATATTGTATATAAGCCATTGATGCTAGCTTACTGAAAACTTATTAAATGTTTCCTGACATCAAGGCAAGCATTATCTGTAGACCTAAGTTGTAATGTGCATAAAAGAGAAAAACCTATTATTTTAGAATTCAGGTTTTTTGATGATGGTTTTAAGACACAGACATGGGTATTTGCTTGTGTGAATGCTCTTCTTTGTGTGTCAATATCTTTCTGTGCATGTATGTAATTTACTATGTTTTAAAAGTCATTCCATGAAGTCTGGCAATCTAGATTGATTCACTCTGTGTTCTATGAATGTATTTTGATGTCGAGTTAAATCTTTCCTTTTATGAACAATGCTGAATGCTGCAAAGTATCTTTTTACTTGCTTCTGTGAAATAAATATAAATGTATCCTTGAATTACTTTAGGATGAATTCATGATGGACAGGTATATACCTTTAACATTTTAGTGGATGTCATTCAATTGATTGCTCTTTATCGCTCCTCTCTCTCTCTGTATTTTTTGAGACAGAGTTTCTCTATGTAGCCTTGGCTATCCTAGACTCTCTGTATAGGCCAGGCTGGACTCAAACTCATAGAGACTGGCCTGCCTCTGCCACACTGAGTGCTGTCAACTGATTTCTTATAAGCACATACTTATAAGTATACTTATTTCCACTAGTAATACCAGTATGTTATATTGTAAATATAACTTTACCTTTGAAAAAAAATCAAAGGATTAAACTGGAAAGATCCCCAAGTTTCGGTGTCATTGCATTTCATTCATGATTAATGTGACATCTATTAATAAGACTAGAATACTATGCATTAGTTTCTGTTCAACTGTATGATCATATGGTTTGTCTACTTTCACGTCAAATCATTTTTTTCTAACAGTTTGAAATATGGATTCTTCTGTAGAGTGAGTCCCTTATCATAAAATTTTCAAAGTGTTTTTCCAACTATAATCTTGATTTTGATTTCACTAAACTTTTGATCATTTCCCATATACAAATATCATGTTTTATACAGTATTTAGATTCATCATTATATTATCTTCTGCTCTTGCAATGTAGTTAACATCCTACTCCATTTTATGAAAATAAAATATTTTCCTAGAATATTGATGTTTTAATCTGTATGTTTCAACACTTAATTTTCTTGGAATTTTGTCATTATCTGATAAGGGACAAAGCTCTAACTAACTTGGCTTGAACTGGGTTTTTATGTCTCTTTGGTTAAACTATGTATTGTCTGTTTTAAAAGTTCTTATCCAGATACCAGGTTAATATTATTGTGAATGATTTTTCTACTTAAAGAAAGTTATGGACATTATCTCTTTTAGATAGAATCTACTGAGAGGAACTGAAAATGAGAATCTAATTACAACATGGAGGTTATTAACCTTTACTATGATGAACACATTAATTTTACTTCAGCGATGAGACTAACTTTACCTCTGTGTTAATGTGTATTTGAAGACATACTTAGTTGATGTCTCATTTTCTAGGTATTGTCTATCTATATAAAAGTTATTTTTTAGGGCCAGTAATATGGCTCAGCAATTAAAATAAACTTGGTAACCTGAATTTGATTTCTGGGACTCGTTTGCTTTCCTATTTCTGTGGTTGACACCATGGTCAAAAGCAGTTTAGGAGAGGGAAAGGCTTGTTTTAGCTAACACTTGCAGGTAATAGTGTATTACTGAGGGAAGTCGAGACAGGAAGACAAGGCAGGAACCTGGAGGCAGAAAGCACAGAGAAAGGCCGCTTACTCCTTGGTCATTCTCTGGTTCGGGCTCAGCTACCTAAGCATTGCTTATACAGTTCAGACCACCTACCTAAAGATGGTACCTTCCATGGTGGGCTGGGTCATCTCAAATCATAGTTTCGGAAGAGTCCATAATGACAAAGAGTTTATGGAAGAAGGCATTTGGAGCAGGAAACTAGAGGATCACATTGCGTAACACAGGTACTGGAAGTGGGGTAAGGCCACAAAGCCTGTTCCCAGCAGTATACTTTCCCTAGCAAGGCTCTGCATTCTAAATACATACTATCCTCAAACATAGCCACCACCTGGAGACTTAAGCGTTCAAATACACAAGCTTATGAGGAATACTTTTTATTCAAACCACCAGCAATGTTGTTGGGTTGTTAGACTGTAGCTCCATGAGAAGCAACTTTATCATCTAGAGCAATAGTTCTCAAACTTTCTAATGCTATGACCCATTAATGCAGTTCATCATGTTTTGGTGAAACCTAAACACAAAATTATTCTATTGCTACTTCATAACTGTATTTTTTTTTGCTACTGTTATGAATCATAATATAAATATATGATATGCAGGATACTTGATATACAGCGCCTGTAGGAGTTACGATCCCAGGTTGAGAAACAATGATCTAGCTCCTTTTGCTTTTATTCTTTCAGAGTGACTTAGGTAAGCATTTTATTTCCCCTTCAGTAAAGTTGATTTCATTCTGAGATACTCAACTGTTTAAATGAGTTACTCAAAATTTGCATATGTCAATATCCACTCCATATTGTAAAGCTTGCTGCGTTTGACAAATGCTTGTCTGATATTCATTATTATAGCCTTACACAGAAGAGTTTCTCCATCCTAAAATAATCGAAAAGCTTTAGCTTTATCTAATCAAACTTCCCCCCCACAACTTACATGCCACACAATGCTAAAGTGTTTATGGTGTCTCTAGTTTTCTTTTTTCAAGAATGTCTGAAAATTAGAGGTACAGTTATAGTACTATAACACATTTATTTATTAGTATCTATCATGGAAGACTCATTTGCTTTACTTTATGAATTGCTAGATTTTTATTGCTAAATAACTGTCCATTTTGTGAACATACTACAACTTATTCATATACCTCTTAAAGCACAAGCTTGGTTCTTTCCACTTGTGATGGATGATTCTAAATAATACTGCTGTAATCATTCACACGGGGCCTGTAGCGTGGACCTTCTATTTCAAGCCAGTTGAATAAATATTGAAGTGTGCAACTGCTGGATCATATGGTAGACCGTGTTTAGTGTTGTAAGAAGTTGTCAAGCTGTCTTTCAAAGCAGCTGTTGCAGTTTATCTACAGAATGGAAATTCCCACTGTTCTGTACCTTTTCCAGAAGCTCAGCTTGCCACTCCAAACTTGCTCGTAAATGTGGGGTGTCACCGCATTTTATGTTAGCTTATAAGTCCCTGTATCAAGTTTTCTTTTCTTTTTTTTATTTTCTATCTGCATATATGCTTGTTTGGGCTTCTATTCAGATCTAATACCATTTTAAAATCCCTTGCTGTTGAGAGGTGTTTAGGTACTTTGAATACATTCTTCATCAGATACAAATTTTAGAAATAATTTACTCAAGTTAGTAATTTCCCTTTTTATTCTCTTAGTGGCATAGATCAGAGAGAAAAAAATCATTTTAGTGAAGTCTAGGCTATCAATATTCGTTCCTTGTGCATGTATGACACCGTGTCTCACTCTGCAGCTGGAGCTGGCCTGCAACGTGCTGAGACAGTCCTCAAGCTCACAGTGACCCTCCTGTCTCAGCCTGAGAAGTGCTAGGATCACATTCATCTCTCAATTTTCCTTTTCAAGGATCACGACACTGAAGGGAGATTGTTGTTGTTTTTAAGTTAATGTATGTTTTTCTTCTGTTTTGAGAAACTTTACACTTTATTTACTTAATTTTTAAATTTTTACTGATGATCCACTCCAGGCTAATTCTTTGTGAAAGGCACTCGTGTTGGTGCATGACTGTTGAGTGTAACAGGACCTTTCCAGGACAGGTGTGCTTGACTCATGGTTCTAGGGAACTGGACACTTTCAGTTACCACAGATGGAGTTTATTAGTCCACTCTCTCATGCCAATGATGGGTAAAAAAGTGGACTCTAGTGGGAGGAAAAGCAGAAGCAAGCTTTATTAAAAGACATAAAGAAAAAGCAAGAGAACCTTTTAATAGTGGAGGGGCCACCCAAGAGAGGTAAAAAGCTTTTGGGTTTCTTTGTCTAGGGCATTTTATGAAGGTCAGAAAGAATCTTGACAAAGGCTGAGGGAATTGCTATGAGACTTGTCAACTCTCCAGGTTATTATGGGATGAGCTAAAGTGGGGGACCCATATACTCCATACACATCTTTTTGGTTCTGCTAGGGAGATGGTCATGGACTTTTCATGTACTGCCCAGCTTTGTCCACATCTGAGTTTTGACTTGTTAGTATTGACCTTGACTGTATTCTGCTAGTCATCTGGCAAATGTTACTATCTGCAACCTTGCAAATGTCTCAGTGTTTTTTCTATTGTGCTAAGATCTCACTACTAGGAAGTATCTTTACTTGTTTTTAGTTAATCTTAGCTAGGTCTTTGTCCATTGGATGGTCTTACGTCTCTTTCCTGAAGTAGGTGGATGTTTTCTTAAAAGCTGTTTACCTAGTTAGTCTGTTTCAATTTGCTGTATAGGAAACAAAGATATAAAAAAAATAATAGGCCTTATTCCTTTTCTTCAAGTGTGTCAGGATATGAAGAAAGCCAGCCTGCTATCATTGACTCAGAGCTCCATCCTTCCTCTTGTCTGTCTAGCTTAGTCATCCCATAGCCATCCAGCAACTCTCTTATACTTCTTTATTGTTCTGGACTTTGCCATATTAATACTTAAACTTCCTTTCAATTCCAGACTGTTCTCTCTGAAATAAATGCCTGCAGCTTAGAGTTTTCACCATGAGTCCATTTCCCTCACTGCCTATAAGGAGATAGCTCAGATGTAACTATATGGAATTCCAGCACAGACATCTCTACTGATCCTATTACCCTGTACCCTGGGAGTGAGGATTTCACCGTGAATTTGGAGAAGATACAAATATTTATAAAATGGCAGTATACAGTTTGTTTCTGTTTCTTGCTTTATTAAGCCCAGTAAACCTAGTATCAAAAAACATTTCAGCTGAGATGTTTCTCAGATGATAGAATGCTTGGCAACCATGCAAAAAGCCCAGAGTTTTCTCCTCTGCACTGTATCAAGTGAGTATGGGATTTAATAACATCATTTGGGAAGTGGAGGCAGGAGGATCATGAGATCAGTCATCTACACTTATTCAGTGAATATAAGGACATTTTACTTTACTAAAATAAGAAAATTTTGAAAACCCTATGATTTTGGTAATTCTCCAGTGACTGTCAAGAGGGCTATTATCTTACCCTGTACTGAGAAAACTATTCTTTAAAAGAAAAATGGACAGGAATTCCACAAGGAGAGCAACAGAACAAGAAAATTTGAACACAGGGAACTTCCAAGAGACTCATAATCCAACCAAGGACTATTCATGGAGATAACCTAGAACCCTGACAATGCAGCCACTTCTGATGAGAACTGATAGACTAAGATCAGAAAGAAGGAGAGGAGGACCTCCCCTATCAGTGGATTTGGGGAGGGGCTTGCATGCAGAAAGGGGGGAGGGTGGGACCAGGAGGGGAAGAGGGAAGGGCTTATGGGGAGGATACAAAATGAATAAAGTGTAATTCATAAAAGTTAAATAAAAAAAGAAAAAATGAAGAAAGAGGAAGAATATTCTTGTTAAGACTGGTTCCGCTCAGATGTAGCCTGTGGTAGCTCAGTAACCAATTGGTTTCCCAAAGTTAGGGGAACAAGGACTATTTCTAACAGGAACTCAATGAAGATACCTGATAAAACAGGATCAGATGAATGGGGGGGAGGTCCCCCCTATCTGTGTACTTGGAAAGGGGCACAGTGGTGATGAGGGAGGGAGGGAGGGACTGGGAGGGAATGAGGGTTCGGGGCACGGCTGGGATACAGAATTAATAAAATGTAACTGATAAAAATAAAATAAAATAATAACAATATAATAAATGTTAAAAAAAAAAGACTGGTTTTACTGTCAACTTGCCACAAATTGGAATCTCTTGAGTAGGGCTTGTCCAGATTGCCTTGGTTGAGATTGGCAGTCCCCCCCCCCAATTGTTGTGGTATCTCTTGGCATCAATCCAGATAGAAATGACATGGCCAAAGAAAGATGATCTTGACTTTTGGATTGCTTGGCCTTCCCTCTTGTCAAAGAGTTGATTGGTCCTATTGCTAGTGTTGATTCCTTTGCTGATAGAACCATAGTTTCAAAGCTCCGTTGTGGATGAAGGACTGCTGGCTCCCCAGGAAACTTTCAAACTTCCAAAGCCAGATCAGGATTGCTGAAGCACCCAACCTTGTGAACTAAGTTACTATTTGTGGTCACCTTCCCAGCCCCAAGAAGAGAAAGCCATTGTAGCACTATTCCAACTGTCCTAAAGCTACTGTGTTCTTCCTCTGGAGAACCCTGACTTGTACAGTTTGTAATGTTCCCACTTTGTTTCTGAGCTTAGAGGGGAAGATTTCTGTCTCATACCATAAATTATAATTGTAGGTGCAGGCTTTGTTGTTGTTGTTGTTTGTGTTTTTGCTTTGCTATTTATAAAATTTAAGATATTCTTCTCTATTTCTAGTTTGATCAGGGTTTTTAAAAATCAAGAATCTTACTGGATGTTGTGAAATGGTTTTCTGTGTTAAGTGACATGATTCTATAATTTTTCTTCATTAATTTGTTGCTTCTAACTTCTATGAGACATTTTACAAAATCTGTATCATAATTCTCTAGGAAAAACATGTGCTTAATTTTGCAGTTTTTTTAAAATATGATATCTCTCACATACACAATGGATGAATAAGCACATTAGTATCATTCTAATTAGGTTGCTATAAAGAAACAACAGACTAAATGGCTTAAATAGTAGGTATTTAGTTTCCCAAACTCTCTTCTGTGTCTTACTACTGCAGAGAAAGAGATGGAGAGACAGAGAGACAGGGGGGGAAGAAAAGAAGGAAGTAAGTAAAGAAAGAAAGAAGGAAGGAAGGAGGAGATAAAGGTACAGAGAAAGGGAGAAAGTCAGGGAAAGAAGAGGAGAGGTATAAAGGGAAGAAGAGTTCTCTTGTGGCTCTTATCACCCTAGAGTAGGATTTAATATAGGCATTGTTGGTTAGATTTTCTGTCAGTTTAACACGAGCTAGGATCATCTGAGAAAAGAAGCTTCAACTGAGAAAATTCTCCCATAAGATCGTCCTTTAGGCAAGCCTGTGAAATGTTTTCATGATTAATAATTTATGTGGCAGGGTCCAGCCCACTTGGGGTGGTGCTCCCCCTCTACACGTGGTCCTAGATTATAGAGGAATGCAACCTGAAGAAGCAAGGAAAGAACATTCCTTCATAGTTTCTGTTTGGTTCCTATCTACAGTTTCTGCCTTGAGTTCCTGTTCCAACTTCTATTCACAATGGACCATGAGCCATAGAATGAAACAAAATCTTTCCAACCCAAGTGGCAATGGTCTTTATCCTAGCAACAGAAACCAAGCTAGTACAGGTAGAAAAATAAAGTCTATAAAAATATACTTGAGAGATAAAAACAAATGCTATGTATCTTTTGGTAACATCCAACTTTCGAAGAACTGTTTATTGTATCTAAATTGTCAGTTCACAGATTTAGAGCTGTTCATATTATTATTATTTTAATTTTTATTCACAGAAACAGTAGCTGTGATCCTGATTTTATTTCTGATATTAATAGTCATATCTTCATTTTCCTGCTTATTTTAGCAAAAGGTTCATAAATTTTATTAATATCTCAAAAATAATCTTTTATTACATTTACCATGTTTGTCCATTTCAAACTCACCAATCTGTTTCATCTTTTGTTTGTTTTCTTGTATTTGCTGTAGGCTTAGATTTTCTTGCTTCTGTAGTTTCTTTAGGTGGAAGCTCAGAATGGTGGTTTTTGATCTAATATGTATATTTAATATCAAATTTTTCTGAACATTTTAAATTTAGATAAATTACATTTTAATTTTCTTTTGCTTTAGATATTCTTCAGTTTCTCTGAGACTCCATTTCTCTTCAGAAAAGTGTAGGCTTCCCATGAATAGCAAGCAAAAATGGCATATCAAATTTCAATAAGACTTGGCACATTCCCTGGTATTAAAGCTGGACAAGGCAACCCAGTAGAAAAAAAAAGAGTCCCAAAAATATACAAAAGAGTCAGAGACAGCCGGTGCTTCCACTCTTAGGAGTCCTCTGTAAATACTAAGCTACACAATTGTAACATATATGGAAAGGGCCTAGGTCAGTTCCATGGAGGCTCAATGGTTGCCTGTTTGTTGTCGCTGAGATCCTATAAGCCCAGGTTAGTTGATTCTGTGGGTTTTCTTGTGGTGTGTTTGACACCACTGGCTCCTGTAACCCTTTCTCCTCTTCAGGATTCCTTTAGCTCTGACTAGTGGGTCTCTGCATCTGTTTCCATTTTGTTGTTTGAAGAAACTTTTCTGAGGACAATTGGACCAGGTTCCAATCTATGAGTACAGCAAAGTAACTTTAGGAATCATTTTATTGACTTTGTTTTTGGCCAGTCATACTTGCTTATATCTTTAGGACTCTGGGTCCTGGCTCAGTTAGGCTCCCTCTCAGGGCAAGGATCTCAACTTTGACTAGTCATTGGTTGACCACCCCCACAATTTCTGTACCAACTTTACCCCAAGACATCTTATAGGCTAGAAAATTGTAAGTCAAAAGTTTTGTGGCTGGCTTTCTGTACCAGACCCTCCACTGGAAAGTCTTGCCTACTTCCAGAAGATGGACAGTTCAGGCTCTGTATCCCCAATGCTAGTAGTCTTAGCTAAGGTCAACTTCATAGATTCCTAGGTGTTTCCATTGATCTGGGTTTCTATCTCATCACTGAGATGCTCTGCAATTGTAGTTGTCTCTACCAGTACTGTAACCCTCCATGCTCCCCACATCTGATCCCTCCTATTCCCATAACCCACCCATGTTATCTATTCTCTTTCCCCTTCCTGGAGAGATTCGTATATCCACCCTTAGACCCTCCTTTTAGTTAGCTTCTCTGGGTCTGTGGATTGTAGCGTGGTTATACTTTACAACTAATATCAACTTATAAGTGAGTACATACCATGTTTGTCTTTCTGGGTCTGGGTTAACTCATTCAGGATGATTTTTTCTGGTTCTATCCATTGGCCTGAAAATTTTATGATTCTTTTTAACAACTGAGTAATACTACATTGTATAAATGTACCATATTCTCTTTATTTATTCCCTAGGTGACAGGCATCTAGGTTGTTTCCAGTTTCTGGCTATTAGAACTAAAGCTTCTAGGAATATAGCTGAACATATCAATCCTTGTGCTAGGATAGAGCATCCTTTGAGTGTTGTAAGTGGTGATTAATATTTACTATGGATTTATCTTCTGGTAATGCTGCTGTTAGTCTTAAACAGCTGTATACCCAAATCATCACACAGAAACTGGGATTTCTTTAGTTATTCTAGAACACAATGCTGGGCAGTTACTCCATCCTAAATCTCCAAGCCCTCATAGCTTCCAAAAAGATTTCCCACACTATACTTGCTTTTAGTGATATATTATGTCCAGTCCATCTCCACGTCATTCCAAGATCTCTCCTCCAGCTCTGTGCCCCCCAGCTCTCCATTCGCTCTCCTCCCCCTTCTCCTCCCACTCATTTCCTGCCCTCTAGCTCTGCTCCTCTCTCCTGTCCTCTGGCTCTTCCCATTGCACAACATTGTAGCTAGTTGCTTTATTTTGGCCTGTTTACACACAGTTGAGACAGGATGCTTAGAATAAGTATCACAATGCAATATCTGGATTGAAACCACAGAGTTGGGGGTAAAAATCAGCATTTGAATGAACAAGCGGAAGGTGTATACATTTCAAAAGAACATTATTCCAACATTTGAGTATGTGCCTAAGTGTGTATAGCTGTATTTTGTGGTAGATTAATGTCCAACTTTTTGAGAAACTACTATATTGATTTTTAAAGTGGTTGTACAAGTTTGCACTCCCACCAGCAATGAAGAAATGTTCCTCTAGCTCCACACTCTTGGCAGCATGAGCTGTCACTATTGTTTTGAACTTAGCCGTCGTGACAGGTGTAGGATAGAATCTCAGAGTCATTTTGATTTTCATTTCCCTGAAGGCTAAGGGTGTTGAACATTTCTTTAACATTTGCGATTCCTCTGTTGGGAATTCTTTGTTTAGCACTGTACCTCATTTTAAATCAGATTATATGGTTTGTAGATATCCAGTTGTTGAGTTCTTTATATATTTTGGAAATTAGCTCTCTGCCAGACATGAGGTTGGAGAAGATAGCTTCCATTCTATAGGCTGCCATTTTGTCCTACAGTCAGTATAGTTTGCCTTCGAGAGGTTTTTCAGTTTTATGAAGTTGCATTTAATAACTATTGATCTTAGTGCTTGTGCTGTTGGTGTTCTATTCAGGAAGTTGTCTCCTGTGCCAACGAGTTCAAGGCTCTTTCTCACTTTCTCTTCTAATAGATTTAGTGTATCTGGTATTATGTTGGGGTCTTTGATCCACTTGGACTTGAGTTTTTTGCAGGGTGATAAATATGGGTCTATTTGTAATTCTTCTACATGTAGACATTCAGTTCTACTTCAACCATTTGTTGAAGATGGTTTCTTCCTTCCATTGCACAATTGTGGCTTCTTTGTTAAAAATTAGGTATTCATAGGTGTTTGGAATTATGTCTGAGTTTTGATTACATCCATCAGCCTGTCTATTTTATGTCAATAAAATGTGTTCTTTCTTTTCTATGATAGGTCTGTAGCATACCTTGAAATCAGGGATGGTGATACCTCTGGAAAGTCGTTTATTGTACAATATTATGTTAGCTAGCCTGTTTTTTTCATATTACATTGAATTGTCTTTACAAGGTCTATAAAGAATTGTGTTAGAATTTTGATGGGAATTGCATTCAATTTGTGGGTGGATTTTGGTGGTATGACCATTTTCACTATATTAATCCTACTGATCCATGAGCAAGGGATATCTTCCCATCTTCTGATATCTTCTTCAAAAACTTAAAGTTCTCATCATACAGGTCTTTCACTTATTTGGTTAGATTTACACTAAGATATTTTGTATTATTTGTGGCTGTTGTGAAGGGTGCTGTTTCTCTAATTTGTTTCTCAGCCTGCTTATTGCTTGAATACAGAAGGGCTACCAACTTTTTTGAATAAATTTTGTATCCAGCCACTTTCCTAAAGGTGTATATCAGCTGTAGGAGTTCTCTCATAGAATTTTGGAGATCAGTTATGTATACTGTCATATCATCTACAAATAGCAATACCTTGATTTCTTCCTTTAGAATTTGTATTCCCTTGATGTTTATTTAGTTGTTTTATTGCTCTAGCTAGGACTTCAATATTGAAGAGATACAGAGTGAGTGGGCAGCCTTATCTTATCTTTGATTTCAGTGGAATTGCTTTAAGGGTACTGTTACCCTATTTTTTTTCTCAGCACACTTATCATTTGTATGCAGAAGGGCTACTGATTTTTTTTTAATCCACACACTTTGTTGAAGGTGTTCATCAGCTGTAGAAATTCTCTGGTAGAATTTTTGAGATCAATTATGTCTACTGTCATATCAACCTGAAAACAGTGATACTTTCCAATTTGTATCCCCTTGGTCTCTTTTAGTTGTCTTATTCAAATACTATATTGAATAGATATAGAGAGACTAGACATCTTTGTCTTGCTCCTGATTTTGGTTTCAGTTTGTGAATATTCTATTATTTATTGCATCAATTTTCATGAGGAAAATTGGTCTGATATTTTCTTTCTTTGTTGAGTCTTTGTGTGGTTTGGATATCAGACTGACTGCAGTTTCATAAAATGAATTTGACACTTCCTTCTGTTTCTAGTTTGTAGAATAACTTGAAAGATTATTGATATTAGCTCTTCTTTTAACATCTGGTTGAATTATGCAACAAAATGTTTGGCCCTGGGAGATAGTTTTGGTTTGGAGACTTTTAATGACTGTTCCCGTTTCCTTGTTTGGGGGGGGTTCATAAGTTTATTTGACTTGTTTATCCAATCTTGATTTAAATTTGGTAAGTGGTATCTATGAAGAAAATTGTCCATTTCTTTTAGATTTTACAATTTTGTGGAGTTCAGGTTTTAGAAGTATGACCTAATATCTTTTTTGTTGTTGTTTTACTTGGTATCTCTTGTATCCTCATTTTGTTTTTGTCAAATTATATTTTCTCTCTCTTCCACACAGTTAGTTTAGATAAGTATTTGTGTATGTTTTTTATTTTCTCAAAGAAATAAATCTCTGATTCTTTGATTCTGTGTACTGTTTTCTATTTTATTGATTTCTATCCTCAACTTGATTATTTTCTGCCATCTACTCCTCTCGGGTGTGTTTTATTTTTATTTTATTTTTTTTATATTCTAGAGCTTTCAGGTGTTCTATAAAGTTCCTTGTATGAAAGCTCTCCAACTTCTTTATAAAGGTACATATTGTTTTGAACTTTCCTCTTAGCATTGCCTTCATTGTGTCCCCATTTGGGTATGTTGTGCATTTATTTTCATAGAATTCTAATTTCTTCATTTTTGTTTTGACCCAGTGGTAATTCAGTAGAAATTTATTTCATGAATTTGTAGGCTCTCTGTTGTTGTCAAAATCCAGCTTTAATCTGTTGTGGTCTGATAAAGTCTAGGGTGTTACTTTAACTTTTCTGTATCTGTTGAGACTTTCTTTGTGACTGAGTATGTGGTCAGTTTTGGAGAAGGTTCCATGAAGTTCTGAGAAAAAGGTATATTATTTTGTGTTTTGGTGAAATGGTCTATGGATATCTGGTTCATTTGAGTCATAACTTCTATTAGTTCTATTACTTCTCTCTTTATTTTGTCTTTATGACCTGTCCTTTGGTGAAAGTGAGGTATTGAAGCCTTCCACTATTAGTGTGTGGGGTTCAATGCATGATTTAAACTTTAGTAATGTTTCTTTTGCAAATGTAGGTACCCTTGCATTTGCGCCACAGATGTTTAGAATTGACATATCATCCTGCTGGATTTTTCCTTTGATGAGTATAAAGTGTCCTTTTCAATCTCTTTTGATAAATTGTGATTAGAAGTCAATATAGTTAGATATTAAAATGTCTACACCAGTTTACTTCTTGGGTCAGTTTGCTTGGAAAATATTTTTCCAATCCTTTAATCTAAGGTAATTTCTATCTTTAATGTTGTGGTGTATTTCTTGTATATAGCAGAAGAATAAATCCTGGTTTTTGCATTCATTCTGCTAGTGTTTGTCTTTTGGTGGGGAATCGAGTCCATCTTCATGCGGGGTTCCTAGTAAGGGGAACAGGAATTATCTTTGACATGGGCTCTGTTACCTGTTCTTCAATCATTTCCTCCTGTTTGGGCAGCATTGCTATGCCACAGAGGAAGAGGATGCAGGCAGTCCTAGTGAGACTTGATAGGCTAGGTTCAGATGGTAGTAGAGGAGGGCTCCCTCTTTCTGTGATTTAGGGAAGGGGGAGGGGGGAAGAGAGAGGAAGAGTAGATGGTAGGAGATGAGGGAAGGGTCTACAATCAGGATATAAAGTAAATAAATTATAAAAAATTTAAAAATAATTAAAAATGAAAAAGATATTAATGAATAGTGATTGTTAATTCCTATTATTTTGTTGTTGATAGTGGTGGTAGTGTGTGTGTGTGCGTGTGTGTGTGTATGTGTGTGTGTGTGTGAGAGAGAGAGAGAGAGAGAGAGAGAGAAAGAAAGAGAGAGAGTGCTTTCTTCTTTTGGTTTTGCTGGTGTGAAATTATTACTTCCTGTGTTTTTATGGGTGTGATAAAGTTTCTTAGGTTGGAGTTTTTCTTCTAGAACCTTCTGTAAGGATACATTTGTAGATAGATATTGCTTAAATTTGGTTTTATCTTATTTCCTCCATCTATGGCATTTGAAAGTTTTACTGGGTATAGCACTCTGGGCTGGTATCTGTGGTCTCTTAGAGTTTGCAAGACATCTATCCAGGCCCTCTGGCTTTTAAAATCTCAGTTTAGAAGCCATGTGTAATTCTAATAGGTATGCCTTTATAAATTGCTTGGCATTTTCCCCTTGTAGCTTTTAATATTCTTTCTTTGTTCTTTATGTTTAGTGTCTTTCTTATTATATGGAGGGGGGACTTTCTCTTCTGCTACAATATATTTGGCATTCTTGTACCTTTCTACGTATGTCCTTCTTTAGGATAGGAAATTTTTCTTCTGTGGTTTTATTGAAAATAATTTCTGGGCCTTTGAGGTGGAAACATTCTTTTTTCTATTCCTATTATTTTCAGGTTTGTTGTTATCAAGGCATTACAGATTTACTGGATTTTGTGGAGAGATCAGAAACTTTTCAGGTCTAACATTTTCTTTGAAAAATGTATCCATTTCTCCCATGGTATTTTTGATGCCTTAGTTTCTCTTCCCCATGTTTTGTATGCTGTTGCTGATGGTTGCATCTGTAGCAACTGCTTGCTTACCTAGATTTTTGTTTTCAGAATTCCTCCAGTTTGTGTTTTCTTTATTGGTTATATTTTCATTTTCAGGTCTTGAGCAGTTTTTTTTTTTTTTTAAATTTCTTTCAGTTGTTTGTGTTTTCCTGAATTTCTTTAAGGGATTTATTAATTTCCTCTTTATGGGTCTCTTAGGTTGGTTTTGAAGTCATTTTCTCCTGTTTCAGCTGTGTTGGAATATTCATGACTTGCTACAGTAGACAGGTGGGCACTGGGGGTGCCATATTGCCCTGCCTGTTGATTGTGCTCTTATGCTGGCCTCTAGTTATCTGGATTTGGGAAAATTATACATTTAGGTTCAGATTCCTGAGTTTTTCTTTGTTGTATAAATGTTATTTCCCTTTGTTTCTGTTTTCTTTTTGTTCTTCTGGCCCGAGTGGCTTGTGGTTCTGTGACAGCCAGTCTTTAGGTCCAGTAGGGAATCTCCACTGGGGTTTTGGCCACCTGTGTGACCTCTGAGGTTTTAGGGGCTCATGTTGCCTCTGGGGTCCTGGCATCCTGAGAACTGGTGTGGCCTCTGGGGTTCTGAATACTGATGTGGGCTCAGGGGTTTCAGGTATGTCTTGACCTGTGGGGTTCCTAGTACTCTTGCGGCCTCTAGTAGAGCTCTGGTCTTCTGCAGAAGTTGTGGGCTAGAAAATGGAGCTAAAGGGAGGGGGGTGCTTTTGTTGACAACTGGACAGACTTTAAAGAATATTAGCAATAAATGGGCAGTGTTTTACCTGGGGTTCCTAGGTCGGGCGTAGCTTCAGGTAAAGCAGGAATTCTTGCTGGAATTGTGGTCTAGGATATGGAGTCAAGGGGTGGAGTACTGTTCTTAAGTGTGTGTGTATATGTATATATAAATATATATATGTTCTAGAAATCAACTGTCTGTCAAAAGAATAGATAGTAAGGATTTTTTTTTCATTGTGCAGGCTTCTGTCTCACATGACTAATAATGTCCATTTCTATATAGGAACTTCAAGTATAGCATTGAACAAGAGTGGAAAGAGTAGACAGCCTTCTCTTGTTCATGATTTTTTTTTAGAAATGTTTTGAGTTTCTTTCCATTTAGGATGACACTATTTGTGGGTTTGAACCTCAAGTATAGCATTGAACAGGAGTGGAAAGAGTAGACAGCCTTCTCTTGTTCATGATTTTTATAGAAATGTTTTGAGTTTCTTTCCATTTAGGATGACACTGTTTGTGGGTTTGTAAATTGCCCTTTTTAGTTAATATAATATCTTTATTGATTCTTTGGGCATTTTACATCATGCACCCAGTTCTTCCATGTCCACTCCCCAACCCTTATGACCACCAACCTCTCCCAAAAAATGTAAGAAAAATTTAAAGAGAAATAAAAAAAAACAAGTTCATTTTTTTTTATTTATGTACTCACTGAAGCATGGTCAAACTCTCAGTGGTCTGCTCCTTAAATATAACTGAAGTATTTCCCTTCTGCAACCCCTAGCAGTAGCTGTCAGTTGTAGAAAAGTTAAGGATGGGGTGGTCACAGAAGAGTTTTATGTCTGTCTTTCTCATGTATGCATCTGAAATCAACCATATCACTGCAAAGTAGCTTTCTTGTTCTTTACACTCAACAAGAGCACAGATTATGGATTTTCACATAGTTTCTGGCAAAAGCAAAGACCAAAACATGGTTCCCCCAATCCCACAGTAGGACCTTGGACTCAGACATGGCCGTCAGCAGCAGCATGGTGCTCATGGCTCAGGTGACAGCACAGGCTACTCAAATCAGCATGGCTCAAGCAGTAGCTATGGCCCATGGTCATCAACTTGACTTCAGGCAGCAAAACAGACCACGGGTATCCCAATGGCCTCAAATAATAAGAGGAAGCACAGACAGCAACACAGACCCAGGCTGAGGTAGGACTATGGATCCAGAAATCAAAACTTGAAAGAGTCATTGTCTCTTTCCACCAAGTGAGTTCTAGAAACTGCATTTAGGTTATCTGGCCTGGTGGAAAACTCTCTTCCTGCCACATCTGCTGCCCAAATACTACTTTTATTTTAAGAAGTAGTTCCTATTATCTTAACAGAGAATAAAAAAAGTAAAATGCTTGTATTTTCTTGACTTATTGTCCTTCATTTTCTTACATATAAGAAACATCTATTATATATTTTCTTTGTGCTTAAACAAATTTAGGCAGACAGTTTTATGGCAGGATATATTTGGTATCAATGAATTTTCTTAGCTTTTCCCAAGAAAGTATTTACCTTTCATTTTTAAAGAAACTGTCTTTGGATATAAAAGTCTACTTTTCTTTTCTAGAAGTACTTCAATAGTTTACTTCCTTTATAATTTAAATTTTTTAAATATTACTCATATTATTATTATTTTAAATATAAATTTTTGTTTATTATAATTTATTCATTTTGTATCCCAGTTGTAGCCCCCAACCATTGTCCACTCCCAATCCTTCTCTCCCTTCCTCCCTCATCTCCTCCCATGTCTCTTCCCCAATCCACTGACAGGGGAGGACCTCTTCCCCTTTCATCTGACCTTAGCTTATCAGGTCACAACAGGACTGTCTTTCATAGTCTTTCTCATAGGAGGGAGGCTGTTCCCTCCTCAGGGGGAGGTGATCAAAGAGCCAGCCACTGAGTTCATATCAGAGACAGTTCCTGTTCCCATTACTAGGGAGTACACTGAGCTGCCATGGGCTACTTCTGTGCAGGGGTTCTAGGTTATCTTCATGAATGGTCCTTGGTTGGAGTATCATTCTCAGAAAAGACCCATGGGTCCAGATGCTTTGGTTCTGTTGTTCTCCTTGTGGAGCTCCAGACCATTCCAGGTCTTTCTATCTCCCTTTTCTTTCACAAGATTCCTTGTATTCTCCCCAAAGCAGATGCTGTGACTCATTTTTGTCCTGGCTTTTTTACAGGTAAGATGCTTCATTCCCCTCACCTCCTTGCAGGGTGTCCTATGTATGTTTACTTCTCTGAAACTCTGGTGGATGAGGCCTTTGCCAAGGTTCCATTGCTGTGAAGCGATACCACAACCACAGCAACTCTTACAAAAGAAAGCACTTAATTGGGGCTTGCTTACAGTTTCAGAGATTTGGTCAATTCTCATTATAACAGGGAGCATGGTGGCTCACAGGCAGATACAGCAATGAAGAAATAGCTGAGAGTTCTATATCTTTATCCATAGGCTCCAGGAAGAGAGGTCCCAGCTTGGGCTCTTGAAACCTCAAAGCCTAACCATCAGTAACACACTTTCTCCAACAAAGCCACATCTTCAAATCCTTACAAATAGTGTCACTCCCTGACCAAGCATCAAATAATATGATCTTATTGGTGCCATTCTTATTCAAACCAACACATTCCACTCACTGACTCCCATAGACTTGCATCATCACAATTCAAAATTAATTCAGTCCAACTTTAAATGTCCACATAGTCTCAACACTGTTTAAAAGTCTGAAGTTAAAAAGTCTCTTCTGAGAGTCAAAGCAATCTCTTAACTATAACCCTTATGAAGTCAAAATCAAAAAGCAGATGGCATACTTCTGGCATACAATGGCACAGAATATACATCACCATTCCAAGAGGGAGAAAAGGGAGCATAGTGAGGAAATACTGGACAAAAGGAAGTCTGAAAACTAGCTGGACAAACTTCAAACTCTGCATCTTCATGTATGTCAAAGTGCTCTTCAGTTCTCCAACTCTTCAGCTTTGTTGACTGCAATATGCTTTTTGCTCTTGGGATGGTTCTACTTCATGTTAGCACCCTTTCTTGGCATGTTTACCATGACTCTGGCATTTCCAACATCTTGGGGATTCCAAGACAATATAGGCTTCACCTTCACAGCTTCATACAATGCCCTTTCTGGGACCCCATGCAGGGACATTCCTGATATGTGCCTGGCGTCAGTGACTTTCCTTAGTCACAGAGGGAGACTCCACAACTTCTCTTGTATCCTTGACTCTGAAGCTTCCATGTTCTGCTGCTTGCTGGATCTGAAACAGGGTTCTCTTGTTCAATTATATTTGTATCACCTTTCTGTTGTCGGTGGTTTCCTTCACTGCTTAACCTTTTCTTTAATTCTTTTTCTCAAGTTGAAAACTTAGCTGGCTGGGGTCTTGCCCTCAGGTTTCCCATTCACCTTTTTTTTTATTTAGAATCAGGATTTTCTTGAAACTATTTATACCTTTGAGCCCTGACCTTAGCTCCATTACACTTACCCATGCTCCTTTTCTCCTCAAACTGTACATTTTGTATTTTTCCTTGCTCAAGCTGGCTCCTTTTCATCACAAAGCTGCATAAGAGTGGTTACTAATAGTCACATGACATAGTCAACACTAGGCTGTTTGAAATATCCTCTACCAACATCATTAATCTAAAATTCTTTAGTTGGGCCTTAGGCAGATCTGTAGGACAAGAACAAAAAGCAGCCACATTCTTTGCCAGTATATCACAAGAATTGTCTCCAGGCCACTTACTAATATTCTCCTCTGAAACTTCTTAAGCTGGGCCTCCATAGTTCCAATTACCTTCAGTATTGTCTTCCATGATCATTATTAGTATCGGCCATTAAGCCTTACTTAACGTGTTCAACATCCAGAGTCCCCAAGTCCACATTCTCTCAACAAGCAGCATTATCAAAACTGTCACACCAATACCCTGATCCCTGGTACCAAATTTTATTTTATCCAGTATTCTATTGCTGTGAAGAGCCACCATGACAATGGCAACGCTTATAAATGAAAGTGAAAGTATTTATTTGGGGCTGGCTTAAAGTGTCAGAGGTTCTGTTCTCACCATGGCAGGAAGCATTGGGGTATGAAGGCACACATGTACTGAAGAAGTAGCTGAGAATTATACATCTGAAACTGCGGGAAGCAGGAAGCAGAAGACACTGAGCCTGTGTTGCTCTCTTGAAACCTCAAAGCCCACCCCTCAGTGACACACTTCCTCTAATCAGGCCATATTTCCTACTTTTCAAATAGTGCCACTCCCTAGTAATTTAAAATTTTGAAGCTGTAGGGTCCATTCTTATTCAAACATCACACATGCCATGGAGACTTTTGGAGGAAGAAGAGAGATATTATTCATGCCCAGTTCCTGATTTTTCTTGGGCTGATGTTTTAATGTTTACAATCAGTGTTGAAATTTTCTCATTACTTCAAATATTGCTTCTGTTCTAATTTCAAGCCATCTTTTGAAATTGTCTTAAGGTTGTTGACTTCTCTGGGTCTGTGATACCTCACTCAGGATGAGCTTTTCTAGTTCCATCCATTTGTCTGCAAATTTCATGATTTCCCTGTTTTTAATGGCTGAGTGTTTTTCATTGTGTAAATTCATTGTGTACCACAATTTCTTTATCCATTCTTTGGTTGAGGGACATCTAGGTTGTTACATACACTTGGAAAAGCATGCAAGCATTTTCTTCTTTCAATGTGTGTGTCCCAAGTTACAAACTCAGATCATCAGGTTTGTTGGTAAGTAACTTTGCTCTCTGAGTTATCTTACCTCCATTTCTTGAGTTAGCTACCCAATATTTTCATCAATTCATCCAAATTATTATTTGAATGTTTCTGCTCCTCTAAATATTGTCTTCCTGTGCTTTCTCTTCCAGGAGTCCTGGGTCTTTGTGCTTTTCTGAAGCCCTAAGTTCTCTTTAAATCTCCAGAACATCATTAACTTTTATTTTGTATACTTAAAATTAGAAATCTTTAACCCAAAAGATCTATCTAAATTATTCTGGGAAAGATAAGCCTTCTGCCAGGAATTCAGGATTTGAGAATGCAAGAATTCTTAAATACTTATTTGTCAAAAACTGTTTTGTAAAGTGACATTCACCACTTCATTCCATTGTAAGCATAAGCTCCAGCGGTGCTGACAGTGTCTGCAATACTAGTGGCACTAAAACACATTTACCATTTTATTTTTATAAGTCACTGTATTATTTATGCCCTGCAACAGAAATATGTCAGTTAGAGGAGTCTCCTTTAATTCTGTTATTTAAATCATTAGTGAAAGAAAAAAAAAAGCACATAGTGGCCAAAGTTTTTCTTTTTCAAACCATGAGACAAAAAATATTGCAAGTGGAATGTCCTTCAACTTCAGATAACAAGAAATTGATGTTTTGCAAATTCAAGGAATTAAAAATCTGCCAACAAAAGGGAAACAAAGAATTTTAGAGGTCTTAATATAAGCCAATGAGAAACCTAGTTTCATGATTATAGAACTATGAAAACAGGCAGTCCTTCCACTCTGAAATACAACACTTCTGGCAGACTGCCATTACTATTTCCATATACATTTTGTGTGTAGACTAAGTTGGCTTCAGCGTGATATTATGGAAGAAACTGATGATCTTCTTGAGCCTCCAGAAATAGATATAATCTGTTCACATATTGACTTTAGTCTGGAGAGACCCAAGCTAAAAGATCTACAGAATTACAATCATATATGTGTGTGTGTGTGTGTGTGTGTGTGTGTGTGTGTATAGTTTTATATATATATATATATATACATATATATATATATTATATATAGTTCAAGGTGCTAAGTCTGTAGTAGTCATTATAGCAGGTAGGAAACTAATGCACAAAGAATTCTCATCTGCATCAAAGTACAAAAATATCAGGAAGGTAAGTATCTTTCTGCCTTTGAAATAAGCAACACTAACCAAACATATTCTGAAGGAGGAAATAATGAAATGAGAAAAAATGGCTGGTCATTAAGACATGCTACATTTTGGCAGGGAAATGATAGTTTTATGTATGCCAACAAAGTTATCAAATGATTGCACAACATTTTCCTTCACCTTTTTCAATTTGTTTTCTTTATTTTCTAACTTCAGTTCTATGGCTAATTATGATACTTTAGCTTTTCCTACATAATTTGCTGCATATATAAAATCAGTCCCCCAACTTAGAAATAGCTTTTAAGAAACTGATTGCTTGTGGCAATCAATTGAATATAAACCTTTATTATTGGAAAATGCAGATGGGTGGAACACTGTGCCAGCAAAATCTAATGAGAAAAATGATGTATTGGGACTTACTCTGACAATGCTTCTCAAGTTGAGATAAGTTATATGCAATTATGTTCTCTATATCTCTTGGAAAGAGTAATTCTGAAAAATCTATGTTAGAGCCAGAACATCACTACATGTTTTCACAAAAATGCACCTTTTAAAAGCAGTGATCAAATGACCATAAGCTCTTCAAAGACACTTTAGAAATGGGCATGGTAGAACTGAATTCCGAGTGACAAAGCCCTAGGAATACTGCAATATTCCTCCCAGGCAGTGGGAGTGTATAGGTGTTTTGCTAAAGTTAAAACTCTCGAATATTTTTTTTAACTGTTTTCTTTCTAATTAGTTATACTTTATTTAGTACCTATAATTTGTATGGTTTGCCAAAACGTGTCTTGTTCATAGCTTTTTAGTCATTGTATTGTATGAAGCAGCTGCTAAAAGAAAACAATGACATATTTGTAAGCATTTGCTTTCAGAATTGACAGATTTATGTGAGAAAAAATGTTAATTATTGAACTCACAGCCTGTCACCTTCCCGTCAGTCTGCTTCTCAAGTTATTATTGTTTATTTTACATGACCATTATACAGCAATACCACTTTAAAGTTGTTTGCTGCCTCATATCCTCCTGAACAGTAACTTAAATTTTAAGGATTGGTCTATCCATCCACCAATGCATCCATTTATCCATCTGTCCATCTATACCATCCATCCGTCTACCTCTAGCATTTGAGTATTTGTAATGTTAACTGCCCTGAACTTTGTAGATACAATGCTGAAGAGGACTCTGACCAAATTCTTATTCCAGAAAGAAGGGTATATATAGTTAGTTATTATAAGTTTTAATTATATTACAACCTGGAAGACTTACCGTATACTGATAATTCTGCAGTCATGGAGCTGTGTCCTTTTCTTGACCATTATTTAAACAGTTTTGTATTTTATGTTTGTTTCTTAATACTTATTTATACATATTCATGCTCAAAAATTAACGCTTCTTTATAGGAACTTTGTTCTCGGTATGTGGTTACTGGTTTATATAAGGAAGTTTTTATACAAGTATATAATATACATTAAATGTGTTTTACCGACATGCTTTATTACTCTTCCTTTTCTCACCTCCCTGCACTGATCTCTGTTGATTCTTTTGACATCGTGCTTGTACAGGCATGTATACGTGTGTGGGTATGTGTGCGTGATTCTATGTGTATAAAAGTTAAGCACTTCAAATGATAGCAAACGTTTGTATTTCCGAGAATGACAATGTACTTCATATAATTTTTTGTTTGTATGTTTGCTTTGTTTTTTAAGATAGGGTTTCTCTTGTGTAGCCTTGCATGTCCTGGACTCACTTTGTAGACCAGGCTGGCCTTAAACTCACAGATATCTGCCTGCCTCTGCTCTCTGAGTGCTGGGATCACAGGCATGTACCACGGCACACAGCTCAATTTTGTTCTTATAGGTAACAAAATCTCATACATATGCACATATGTTCCATTTTCTTTATCTGTTCTTCTGTTTGCTGACACCTAGGCAAGCTCCATAATTTAGCAAGTGAATGGTGCTTCAATAAACGTTGATGTGCAAGTATCTCTGGGATATGCTGAGTTGCAATCCTTGTGATAAATTTTCAGAAATGGCATAGCTGGGTCCTGTTGTAGATCCATTCTGTGTTTTCCTTTGAAAAACCTGCACACTGACTTCAGCAGAGGCTGAACTGCTTCATTCCACCAGCAAGTGTAAACCTTTCCTTTCTTTCAATCCTCATAATTATTTATTTTCCTAATGAGTACCATTCTGACAGGGTGAAATGGAATCTCAGTGTAGTTTTTATGTACACTTCTCTGGTGGCTAATGAGGTTGAACTTTTCTTTTTCTGCAAGTCTGTTGGCCATATGTCTTTTAAGACACCCTTTGAGAACTATTTTCTTACTTGCTGAGCTCATTTATTGATTGGGTTGCTTGATTTCTTGTCGTCTACTTTTTCTAGTTCTTTGCGTATTCTAGGTATTAATCCTTTGTCAGGTATGTAGTTAACACAGAGTTCTGTGTTTTAACTTGATTAATTGTTTCATTGCTCTGCAGAGCTTTAAGGGTTTATTAGGTCCTACTTGTCAATCGCTGGCATTATCGCTGAGTTACTGGAGTCCTGTTAGGAAACCCTTGCCAATGCCTGTGTACAGAAACATTTACTTTTTTCTTCATAACAATGTCAAAAGTCCAGATCTTACATTAACGTCTTTAGTTAGGGTTTTATTGCTATGAAAAGACACCAAGAGTTGCCTTGGCAACTCTTATAAAGACTAACCTTTAACTGGAGCTGGCTTATAGTTTCAGAGGTTTAGTCCGTTATCATTGTGGTGGGAAGCATGGCAACGTGCAGGCAGACATGGTGCTGAAAGAGCCAACAGTTCTACGTGTTGACCCTAAGGCAGCCAGGAGGTGCCTGAAATTCTACACTGGGACAAGCATGAGCACAGGAGAGCTCAAAGCCCAGCCCCACAGAGATACACTTTCTGCAATAATGCCACACCTACCCCAACAAGGCCACCTTTCCAAACATTGCTGACCCACAAGGCTCAAGCATTCAAACACATGACTCTATGGGGGCCATACCTGTTTAAACTATCAGAGTTAAGGTCTATTATCAGTTTGGAATTGACTTACGTACAAAGTGAGAAATAAGAATTGAATTTTCTTTTGCTACATATGGATATCCAGTCTTCTTTCCAATACACAGTTTGATCGTTTTTGGAAAACATGTAGGTTTCTATTCTATTCCTAGATTTTTTTTTTTTGTGATAAAACCTTGTTTCTCTCATTTTGCCATTTTCTGCATACATTGAAGGGATATATTTTGATTTAATGTTATAATGTGATTTTTAGATAGTAGGAAGTAATGATTAAAATGCAGGCTAAGGAGTCAGATAACTATTACTAGAGAGGTTTGGGACACCTCACAGGCTATCAAAACCCTTTTCCCTTCATTTTCTCATCTATACAGTGGAAATAATAGTACCTTGTTGTTTTTAATAAAATCTCAATTGTTCAACTTTACTAATAAAGACACAGGAATCGATGCCAGGATGAAAGCTTGCTAGCTCAGAGAGGCAGAGAAAGCACCCAACTGAATTTCCTAACTCAGCCAACATCCCAGAAGGAAAAGCCAACCTCCTTCGCCATGCTGTCTCCAAAATCAACTCAATGTCCCTCCCTTCTACTTTCTGTGGTTCTCTATATTCATCCTCCTGACTTCCTCTTACTCTCTGTGTTTTTTTTTTGTTTGTTTGTTTTGGTTTTTTTTTCTTTTTCTATGTTCACTCCCTGACAGTTGGTTGCTTGCTCTGGCTCTTGACTAGGGTTAACTTTATTTAATCCTGTTTACAATACTCAAGCAGAAAACTCTTAGACTGAAGGTTTGTGCTAGGGCTGAGCCACACCACAAGTATAAACAGGTTTTCCCAGTAAACAACACAATCTCAGGGTTCATAGTGTGATCAACTATAATGCAACAGTACATATATCAGTGTATTCTTATGCTGAAATGATATAACATATGCCAAATACCTTTCTGTAATAAGCTTTGTGTAAAAAAGGGCATTGTTTCTTGACAACAATATAGAGGCCAGCTATAATTCAGTGCCAAACCACATCATTCTAATTAGATTATCACTTTTATTCTTTGATTAGTTTTCCTCAGACTTGTGGCAATTTTCCTGCCTGTCTCTCCAGTGCTTAGATTACAGATATGTATGACTATGCCTGACCAGATTTATATTGTCTTAAATTCAAATATTTGATAAGTATATAGCATATTCATATATAATATATAAATATGTATGTATTTATACATAACACTTTATTAGTATTACAGAATATCATTTAATATTCATACAAGGAAACTTCTGGCGTTGATGAAGATCACACCAGGAATGTCATGATGAGACAAAATTCTAACCATGTGCCCTCCATCATGGGCACTGTTAGAGCAGGCTCCCTTCCCCACATCTCCATAGTCTGGCCTCTGAGGACCATAGCACAGCTGGGTTTCTGGATGACCTAGAACTAGGAAAAAAACCAAATAGACAGTGAAGAAAATAATGTGAGGAAAAAAATTAAATAGATGAATAACCCATTGTTCTGTTGCTTATTTTGGTAAGTTTTTATATGAAAAATTTTAATACCTTGGCAGGATTTAAAAAAGAAATTGAACTCTGGTATACTTTCCCAACCCCTGTGTTTCTTCCAGTCTTTATAACAGGGATACCAGGATTTAGAAATCCCTTCTCCTCCTGTGTTTACCTCTTTTCTGTTTGGGAAGCACTCTAATTCACAGTGGTCCTGTGCAACCCCATCCCCAGTCCCCTCTTCCATAGAATGAGTGCAATCCCACACTCATTCTAATTTAAAAAGACAGAAAGGAAAGAGCTTGTTTCTGCATCTGAAGTTTCCTCGAGATCTTCTGGCACCATTCTGTGTCTGCAAATGTTGCAGCAGGGGGTGCTGATAGATGCAAAAGGGTGTTTGTCAAATCAGGAGAATGCTATTCAATGGAGACCCTCATTTCTAGCTCTCTGCTGTGCTGTTGCCTGAGAATAATTATGCGCAAGCACTGTTTGAATTGTGTGTTGACCTGGACAGAGGAAGAAGATTCTGGGAATAAACAGCAGCTAAGCAGCACAGAGCCTGCAGTCTGTTTACATAGTTCTCTGTAAATGTCTACGGGTGGCCTGCCTAAATCCCAGGCTCTTTCTTCTTGGCTGCCAAGCACCTCTCTATACTATCAGAATGTAGAGGGGAGACTTTAGGATTTGTTTTCTAAAAATGTCATACTCAACCCTACCCAAGCACAACTAACTACCTCTGCTGCTTTTCATGGTGATTTATAACTCTTTGAATATTGCTGTGCATTTAGTTATCTTTCATCAGCATGCGAGATGATAGAAATGTGTTTATATAAATTAGTATGAACATAATGCTATCACATAAACAAAGGTCTCATTTTTTTTTCTTACACAAAGGACTATGGCTCTGTAGTACATACAGTACTCTAAATTCTAATCTCAGTTTTTATGCTTTAGCTGAAATCAGATCTTGTGTTATTTTTAGGCATTTCCAATTGGCTTTGTATTTTAGAAAGGTATAGGTGTCAACATATTATTACCTGTCCTAAAAATGTATTATGTATTTAAATTATAATATTATTTATATATTTTCTCTTATATGTGCATGTTAGCTTTTAAGTCATTGATAGACATAATACAATCCAAAAAACCAACAGAGATTAGCTATAGAGTAAGGGACTAGTGGGGAGAGGAGGATCTTGCAAAGAAGGGAAAATAGAATGCATAGTTATGGAGAGATGAAGGGAAGACTGGACAGAGTCAGAGGATAAATGTGCAGGATGATGGAAGAGAAGTAGACAAGAAGGACTATGAAGAAGGACAGGGTCATATGAAAACCTACTGTTGTAGACCCTTCTTAAAATATAAATGTATGAAAGAAAGCTAAATGGAGTCACCAAATAAGTGGGCAAACAGTTCTCCAACTAGACATTATCCTCCACCAAGTGTAACTTCTAGAGTGAGGAGTGGATTGCACTTAATTGAGTAATTGTCAGAAAAGTTCCCATGAACACCCCCCCCCCAAAAAAACTTCAGACTGTTGCCAAGTCTATTGATTTCTTTCTACAAACTGATGGTGAGGCCCTATTGCTGAAGACAACACTTACATATATCACTGAACATGAAGAAGTTAAATAGAAGCCTAACCACAGCCTTCACTAGTTCTGGCTAGTGTTCATGGCATGGGAAGGTATTCTGCACACTATTGCAGGAGAAATGTAACCACCATCCAGCTACATAACGTGTGTTCTCCAAAGGTTATCAGCATGGCATATTGGTCCAACAGTGACACAAAGGTTGTGGAATTAACCAACCACTATCTGATTAGATTTAAGGACCAATCTTTGAGATTTTGGGGACTCATTAATAAATGGGATGACTTCTTAAAACTCCTTTCTTTGGGGCTCAGTGAAGTGTACAGAAGAAGAGGCAGAAGGAGTCTAAGAGTCAGTGGATATGGATGGCACCAAGGAAGCGGTGTCTTCTAGACTCAACAGGACTGGTGTATATGTGAACTCACAGAGACTATGGCAGCTTGCACAGGTCCTGTACAGATCCAAAATATATGGAATCTCAGAATTGAGAGGGTGAAGGAGGCTGCAATTCTCAACCAAGAACTATCTTCCAACTTGGGAAAAATATTTTATTTTTTCCAAGGGAGCCTTACTGGGTATACAATCCACATTTGACAGGCTCCATGCCCAGCAGCAGATGAGCAGCACACAACAAACTTAATGACATTTTATAGATTTGGCTCATATTGTTTTATTTGTTTGTTCTTGTTCTTGTTGTTTTGTTTTTGTTTTGGTCCGACTGGTCTTTGTGTAAACATGTTACAGTTCCTGATTTTTTGTTTTTATGAGTTTTGTTTCTAGTGTTTCTTTTTCTTTTCTTTTTGTTGCCTATTTGTTTTTGAGAAAGAGAAATAAAGGCCATAGAGTTGGGTGAGTGGATAGTATCTGGGAGGACTTGGGGGAGGGAACTTTGATCAAAATACTTTGTATGAAAGTTTTTTTCCAATAAAAAAGAAATAAATATAAAACGAAGCATAACATAACTAACAGTGTGTGTATATGTGTTAATGTATGGACATATGTATGAATATCCAGACATTATATATATGTATGTATATGAACATATACAAGTTCTGTATCGTTGTTCTGCATCTGGCAGAAGCCTGGGCTTTGTCAGGTACTCCTCCGGGAAGCTCCGGAACATTGAACACCAAACCGGAAGTGCACAATCTGGTGTAGAAAAGGTGAAGCCCAGGGTCAGAAAAGCTCGGGGTTTCAAAACCTGAGCCAGGTTCTAGGTTATATCCATACATGGTCCTCGGTTGGTGAAACAGTTTCAGAAAAAAACCCTGTGCCCAGATATATTTGGTCCTTGTGGCGCTCCTGTCCTTTCCACTTCATACTAACTCCCTTTCTGCGGAAGGTTTGGTTGAGTCTTAGTATCTACGCTGCTTGGTAGAGTAGCTCAATAACAAATTGGTTTCCCATAGTAAGGGGAACAAGGACTATTTCTAACAGGAACTCAATGACTAGCTCTTTGGCCTCCCCACCCCCCCAAGGGAGGAGCAGCCCTGCTAGGCCACAGAGGAGGACTTTGCAGCCAGTCCTGAAGATACCTGATAAAACAGGGTCAGATGAAAGGAGAGGAAGTCCTCCCTAATCTGTGGACTTGGAAAGGGGCAGGGAGAAGCTGAGGGAGGGAGGTTGGGATTGGGAGGGAATAAGGGACCGGGATACAGCTGGGATACAGAGTTAATAAAATATAACTATTAATAATAAACAATAAAATTAAAAAAAAAAACGAGCCAGGTAGTAACAATGGCCCAGCCTCACTTGGGTGAGTTGGTGGCTGCTTCGTGAGCACCAGTTAATGGAGGCTTGCTCGGAGCTCTGAAACCCAGAGAAGCAAAAACAGGAGTCCATTGTCCAGGCTGACAAAAATGGCAGCTTTGAGAATAGCCACCTGATGACTCCCTCAGACCGGAACTGCGGTGGGTGGAGCAGTGGTAGAAAGATGGCGACAGCAGTCTGTATTGACATGCCGGTGGAAGCTCTTGCTGGCTGGCAGGATGTGGCTAACTGATCAGCACACAAGCCCCCGGAGTCCAGAGGCAATTTGTCAGGGAGGAGGGGAGCCTGTCCTTCCCCAGAATAAATGATAAGTCTCAGCTTGGTTGATGCTGGCCCCGTTATTTTGTGTGAAAGAGAGACTTGTAAACATTGGGCAGTGGCAGGGATTTTGATGGCGAATGTTTTTGATTTTCTGCAGGTAGGGTAGCCAAGAATACAAGCAATAACACAGTTCTAGTATAAGAAGGGGAACACAATACTTAATTATCCTATGGATTATCCTATGGGTGGGGAAGAACTTCAGGTACAGTTAAAGGTCACTGGTTGAAAGCCAAGACCAAGACCAAGAAGCATCTCATTAACAGGATTGATGTTTCCAGGAATCACCAGGGGCTTGCTAAACTGGTTTCTTATAAGGAAAGGGTTGGGCTTATACTCTCCCTTAGAGCTATCTATGTGACACTTCTTAGAAGATTTGGGGTTTCCCAGATCAGGTGGAGAGGGAATCCACCTGAGAAAGGGAGTGTGTCATATACTGAGCTCAGAAACTAATCCAGAAATGCCAGACTTTGACCTTAACAGAAGGATATATATATATATATATATATATATATATATATATATATATATATATATATATATATATATATATATATATATATATATATGTATATATAATTTATATATAATATTTATGTATATATGTATATATATATAAATATAAAGTTTATGGAAAAGACACTCACATATGCAGAGAGAGAGAGAATTTACTGAATGAATTTACAGACTATGATCCAGATAATCCAACAATAGCTGGTTATAAATGGAAATCCCAAGAATCCAGAAGTAGCTCAGTCCATGAGACTGGCGGTCTCAGATGGTCTGCCATAGATTCTGGAATCCTGAAGAAGTAGGCTCTGATGCTGATGAGGGAATGGACCTTCTAGTAAGGGAAGAGCAGGCAAGCTAAAAGCAAACTCTTACTTCTTCAGTCCTTAAATAGGCTTCCAGCAGAAGATGTGGCCCGTATATATGTTGTATCTTCCCTCCTCAAGATCCAGATTAAAGGCCTGTGTTTTCCTGCCTCAAGGTCTGGATCAAAGCTGTGTTTCTTGCTACCTCAAAAGTATAGGCTAGAAGTGAATTCCCCCACTTCAAACTAAGCAAAAAGAAATATCCCAGGTATGACTTCCATTTCTGCATTGTAGTTCATTTCAGATGTCCTTAAGTTGACAGCTAAGATTAGCCATTACAGTGTCATAATCTTTGGAGGTAGAGTTACAGTTGTGTGAGTTCCTATGTGAGTGTTTGGGTTTGATCTTCATGATAGAGAGGTAAGTACTCTTAACCACTAATGTATATCTTTAGCCACTGTCTTATGTATTTTGACTGAAAAACAGAATTATTATCTTTAACTTTCAGGAGATGAGAAAGAAGTTTCTTTCTTACTTGGTGTTGGAAAGTCTCTGTCATTCCATAACTTTCAGAAGCTATTTCTCAATTTTGGGTGGAGCACAG
The DNA here is from genome assembly GCA_010120015.1 of Rhombomys opimus. NCBI lineage: Eukaryota > Metazoa > Chordata > Mammalia > Rodentia > Muridae > Rhombomys > Rhombomys opimus. The sequence goes on along the minus strand of REGO01001084.1, from coordinate 31,312 downwards.
ATGAGACTTTGCTTCTCTCTCCACATTCCTTGACTGAGATTTCTATCTTCATTTTGGAGAACTGGAAGTCAAATTTTCTACTACTTCTCAGTCTGTCCTTGCTTTTCACCTTATCATTTTCATGATCTGTTTTAGGTGATCTATGATCTATCATTTTCATAGGTCAGTTTTCTAATTTGTCTTTCTTCAGTGTTTACTTACATGCACTGCCCAGTCTACCTGTAAATCCATATTGACCACAGCGTCATTACAGCTTCAGGGTTCAGTTTACTATGCCTACGGCTCTTTTGAGCTCTGTCTACAGTTTTCTGCATAGAATGGAATTCCTGCCTTGACTCTAACATGTTTTTCAGTGGGTTCCCCTTGTCTTCCCTGTCACTTTCTTCACAAAGTTGTTTGTTATTCTATATATTCATCCTCAGCTGTGCTTGGTTTATGATCAAATGATCATATGTTGATGACATCTGAATATGAAGAAATGATTGAAAACATGAAA
>REGO01001084.1:10277-22027 GCA_010120015.1 Rhombomys opimus | reverse complement strand
GCATAGAAACAGAATGGTGGATCAGTGGAATCGAACAGAAGACCCAGAAATAAACCCACACACTTATGGACACCTGATCTTTGACAAAGATGCCAAAACCATACAATGGAAAAAAGATAGCGTCTTCAACAAATGGTGCTGGTCCAACTGGATGTTCTTGTTCTTTTTCAAAGCTTCAAATTGGCCTTATTTCCATTCTTTATGCATTCTTTTGAGTATTTCACTATGCTCTCTCTTTTTTTTTGGCATGGTAATGTCTATGTATCAATGAAAACAAAATCTGCAGCTGTAGTTCATAATTCACACTTGAACTCTATATTCTGAGGTTTCATTCTGAATCTTTCAACTTGCTCATCCAATGAATGTCATTGTCAGCAAGTACTTTATGGAGTTGCTGCTGTTCACATTGCCAGCTCTCCATAGCTTGCTGCCTTGCTCAGTGAGACTTTGCTTTCTACATGTTTTTCCCATCTCAGTATCACTATGTTTTTTTCAGGTCTTCAATCTGGAAGCTACCTATAAACTTATAAATTTCTCTTTATAAAAGCGATGCACTCCTGTTGATTTCCCTTCTTAAAAATTCTTGCAGTCTCTCTCAGATAAGTTTTGTGTTTCCCTGCTCCCATTTGTGATTCATACCTATGTGACTATTATTCTCAAACAGGCCAACTGCCATAGTTGATGTTGACTCCAGCTTCTCTAACATTGAAGTCTTTCTGCTCTAATAAAGAAGGGCTGAGAAAGTCACAATTTTAACATCTTTTATTCCCTGTAATTTCAAGTCAGTAACTTTACTTCAATTTTATATCTTGCTTGGGTATAGCATATTATGGGTATTCCTTTGGTCATCTGCCTCTTGGACACTTCTCTAGCCATGGCTATTGCTTCTGTAGGCTTTTTAATTAGCCTCTTATCAGCATTCCAGAGTAAGCCCAGTTTCTCACTTTACTTTGTTACTCATTACTTTTTCATTGCTGTAGAAAATTACTGAGACATGGTTGGCATTCAATCAAAATGTGAATAGAAAAGGAAACAGACAGCATTGCTGGAATTTGGTAGCTGTGGCCAGGGGTACATCAACCATGCTTTTGGAATTCTTGGTTCTCTTATATTTCTGTGTCCGTGGTAACAGACACTCTTATTCATTTAAATTTATATGGTGCCTTCATAGAATGGCTGCCCAAAGAGAGCAAGACCAGAAATTGATAAATTAATAATAAATCAGTGCATCTGGGCATGAGAAAGTCCTACCAGAAAAACGAGATGCAGCATCGCTATGGTTAGGTTGAAGTTGTTGAGAAAGACTGTGAGTGAAGGTGATGTTATACGCCAGGATATGACAGAAGACAGGCAGCTAGGCAGGTAGAACAATGGAAAAAAAGATTCCTCTCAGAGGAAGTCACTGCAACTGAGGCTCCCTCAGGACCTCCTGCTTATGCCTAGTATAAAAATTCTGACAATATCGGAAACTACATGTAGGATATTTCAAAACACTCAAATCAAACGTGCATCAGAACAACTGTGAATTATTAAGCATCTACTCCACTGACTGATACTAAGTTCCAAAGAACGGTTAGTAGCATTATGAAGAATAGAGTAAATAAACTTGCCCTTTCATAAAAGTGGGTCTTTATTTATGGATAGTTTAATTCACATGGTGTCCCAAGTTTACACAAGTAATCAATCTGAACAAATTAATGCTGAACAGCTACAGTAGAGAAGGCAGAAAAGAACATAAAAATTAAGATATAGTAACTAAACTTTCTTTCCCACATTTTTCATTTTTACTTCTGCTATTTATTACTGCCTAGTTTCACCATCTAGAAACATTTTGCCATTCTAGAAGTCACTTCTCCAAACACCACACCTACCCACCCACATCTCCTCATATTTTCCCTGTGTTTGACTGCTTGAAAATTCAGGGTACTTGGCTTTTTCCTGGGTGATGACCTTATAAATCATTTGAATCACAGTTGGTATTTCTGAACATTTGAAATGCTCACGGCATGAAGCTTTCTCATTTCTGAAAGAAAGGCTGTCACAAATACTGAACTTTATTAGAAAGGGAGCCAGATGCTGATTGAAAATACAAATGTTATCCAAGAAAAGCTTGGTATTTGTATATTAAAAATATTTTTGTACCTAATAGCTGCATGTAGCTACACTTCCTTTCTTCATATAGATGTCCACTTACCAGGAAATGATGACTGAAATGTTAGAAATGAAATTAATCAACAGCTCATGTAGCTTATTTGGCTCCTATGGACTTAGTAATGGTTTTATTTTTATATAGCTGCCTCTTGCCTATTTTTGACAAGTTTGGACAAAATATCTTTTCTGCACAGTTTCTGATGCTCCTGAGAATAAACATGAGGATAAGAGGGAGAGAGAAAAGAATGAAGGACCAGAAAACATTACTGAGAGAGTACATGCTTCTATTTGAACCAATCATATGTCACTCTCAAGCTTTTATTAAAAAAACGAGAGGACATTGTTAGACGTTTGTTAGAGAAACAAAGTGAAAGGAATGGTTTATTTTAATTGACGTTTTATTTATTTATTATTTATTATATGCATTGCTGTTTTTCCTGCATATGTGTATGTCAGATTCCCCGAAACTTGAGTTATAGACAGTTGTAAGCTGCCATGTGTGTGCTGGTAATTAAACCTGGGTCTTCTGGAAGAGAAGTTAGAGCTCTTAACTGCTAAGCCATCTCCCCAGATCCCTTAATTGTTGTTTTTTAAAAAATAAAATTGTACTTTAAAATGATTTTGTAATTTGATTACTAAAGATATCTTTCAGTAATGAAGCCATGACATCTAGAAACAGGGCCACTTCATTAAACTTCATTTTTTTGTCTGTGCCTTCCTTGTCTTCATCGCAGCAATTTTTCACAATTGAGACAAAATGGTGCCTTGCTTGGTCTCATGTCTTACCCACAGTTCTTCCTGAAGGCTTTAATTCTGGAGCCATGTATGAACTGGAAATATCAGCATGACTTCTCCCACAGTGAAATCTGAAAGCTATTTCCCTTTAAGAGGCAAGACTGGCCTGGAGTTCGCTAAGGAGTGCAGGCTGGTCTTGAACTTGCAATGATTCTTCTGACTTTCCTTTCCAAGCACAGAGATGACAGATGTGAGCCTCCCAGCCTAACCCATTTTAATAGTTTTTACATTAGTTATAAAATGGTGTTTTATTGGGCTTTTCAAAACCATAGGTTGGAAATATTTTGGATTCATGAAGTTGATTGATGAGGTATCAGGATTTCATGTGATGAATTCTGAGTTAGTGTGTATAATTGTCTTTAAACATAGTGTATTTGTTAATCCATTGATAGGTCCTGGCAGAATTATTAGCAATAGCTAGGGATGCTGGGATGACTCTAAAAACTTTGTCTTATGACAATATGTTTTGCTATGTGTTGAACATTATTTGTTAGTAAATTCTACTCTGAATTCCAGAGTATGACACTACAATTGCCTGGTTGTCACATTGTCTGCTCTGATGCTTTGTCTCTTCTCTTTCCTGTCAGCACTCTCTTCTTACACAGACCTGCCTCCAACTTCTTGGTCTCACTGGGGTGATGGTCATAGCTACACATTTCTCCTGAGCCCACAGTGATAGCTTTTGACAGAAGACGAGCTAGTTACAGGTTTTTATGTAATGCTAAATTTGTTGACAAACCTGTGCTCTACAGGGGCTTAATCCAAAGGTGTTGAGATAGAAGAGTCATTTTCCTTTATTTCTACTGCTCTGAGGCTATGTAACCCCATCTTGTAAGTTAGTCAACCAGTGGCTTTTCTTTTTGCCTAAATTAAAAGTGCATCTCTAATACCCACAATGCAAACCTCTTTGTAATAAAATTACGGATATCCAAATATGCAAAATAAAGTTCTAGTTCTCAAGTGGCTTTTGTCTGATTGGAAAGACATAACGTTGCAGTTCCGACATAATATGAGAAGCATTGATTGTGGTATGTGTGTAAAGAGACATGGCTTGAGAGTTCTGGTGAGAGTTTCTGAGAGCGGTATTTGAGCTAGATATTGAGTGATGTAAAGGAGGTCATAAAGGCAAGATTTGCAGAAAGAACCACAAAGACCAAAGGAAAAAACGTGCTAAAGCACCAAAGGGCTGTATGTTCAAAAGCTATAAGAAAGTCTATATTCAAACTGCTTTATGAGGTATGAAGAGAAGTGAATGGTGGATGGAGGAACAGGTGGGTTTCTGTGCAATTTGAAAGAAAAATCCATGTACCCTAAAATATAATAATGACAATAATGATGAAGATGATACTGGGATTTTTAAATTGATATGAAGAAGATTTGAAAAATTGTTGAAATGTGATTGTTAAATTTCTTCACTCTCTCTGCCTTTCCTACCTTCCCTACCTTCCTTTAACATTCCAGCTGAGCTCCTAAGACTTGCCTATCCTTTCCCTGCTAAAGGAGGAAGAGATTAGGCAGGGAATTAATCAAAGCAGAGAGCAAGTTGCATAGGATACAATTGGAAGAGCAAAAACTGCACTTTGAAAAGTACATGACTAGGAAGAAAAGGTGTGGGTTGAGGGAATGAGAACTGTTTCTAAGAATTTCTGAGGATGTTGAACACTGAAGCCAGATGCCTTGGCAGTGAGTGCTTCTGTGATCCCGTGAGATGAAAGAAAAAAGAAAAGGTTCTGAAGCCATATTTAAAATTATTGTAGGGCACTTCATAGCTTTCCTTTGCTGCCTCCTCCAGCGACATAAATAAATGTTCAAATATTTTCTTTAGAGGATGAAAAGGTGGTTTAGCAAGTAAGCATGAGAACCTAAGCTTCGTTTCCCAGCAACCATGTGAAAAACCAAATATGGCCAGCTGCTCCTGGAAACCCAGTGCTGGGGGTAGAGGTGGAGACAAATGATTCTCTGGGGATTGCTGGCAAAGCAGCCAAGCTATCGACTGTTTGAATGAAAGATTGTGTCTCAAAAGAGTAGGTGAAGAGTAAAAGAGCACATACATATAAACACTAGTGTGTATAGTTGCACATAGGTGCATGCATATGCATGTATTGTATAAACACACAAAGACAAAATTAAATAATTGTTATTAATACATTTCAATAGAAAACCTGATAAAGGTGTCCAATTTTGTTCGATATGCAAAAATGAAGAACTTCTCTTTTTATCTTCTTTAGTATAGAGAATGTTTCTTGCAGTCGAATCTTTGGTGAGGCTAATACAGAGAAAAGTGTCACAGTCAATTTTATGCATCAACTTGGCTTGGCCACATATTTAGCCTAGATCTTGCTGTGAAGGTTATTATGACCATAGCATTTTTGAATTGGTAGATTCAGAATGAAGCAGATCACCCTCTGTGATGGTTGTGTGAGAGTGGCCTGCAGAGAAAAGTCACTAGTTGGCAGAACTGCGTGGGGAGGAGTAAGAGGTGGGACTTGTTGGAAGTGTGTGTCACCAGGGATGGGCTTTAAGGTTTTTAACCCACAACCTTCCCAGTTTGCTCTCTTTCTGCCTCATGTTTGTGGATGAGCTGAAAGTTCTCCATTATTGCTCCAGTTGAAATGATGATGCACAATACAGACATTATATGAAAGATTTATTGGATTGAGGTGGAGGGATAGAGAGAAAAAAGAGAGAGACATGGTGGGGTGGCAGGAAAGAAAATGAGGTCTAGAGAACAAGAGAGGAGGTAAGATAGAGAGTAAGAGAGAGAGGTAAAAGGCAGGGATCCACTTATAGCTTCTGGGCAGCTGAACTGCGACTGGTAGGTCTACCTGGCCGGTGACACGTGATGACATCCTGGGTTTCTAGGCACCCCAGAAGCAGGGTGCCTAAATGCTAACACCAGTGCCGTACATGCTAGCTTTCTGCCATAGTCACTTCTGTGATGATAATTCTAACTTTCTGAAACTACAAGCAAGCCCCAATAAAACACTTTCTTCTATAAGTTGCCTTGGTCATGGTGTTTTGTCATGCTAATAGAAAAGTAACCATGACATCCTCCATAATATGGGTCAGCATCACCTAACAAGCTAAATATTTCAATAAAATATTGAGGATGGAAGACTCTAGTAGGAAAGAAAATTTTGCTTATGTGTTGCTCCTGCCACCAGCAGGGTCACCTTTTTCTTCTGTGGGCTATCTCAAAGTACAAGTTCTGACTACCTGTCTGCAACAGCAATGGGACCCAATTTCAGAAATGCATTATCCTAGTCATGTCTGTACTGGAGACTGTAAGAGTTGTTTATCATCTAATTCCAGTGCTTGATTGACCCTGCCATGGCTGTGTCACTTCTGTTAAGTGCCTGGAAAGATATTCAGAGAGAAACCGAAGCTAGAGACTCCTTAGTAATGGTGGTGGAAAGGTTTAGCAGTTTCAGGAAGCTGGCTGATGAGCTGTGTGTAAGATAGACACTCAACACTGACTATATTTTATTTGGTGGCTCAAGACAGACAAAGAATCCTTCTTTCACGTTTTATTCCAAGTCTGAACTCTGAGCTTAGTCCTCTGAGCTCAGCACTCTGAGAAACAGTGAAATGAAAGTTCTATGGAATATGGTCTGTCTCTTCTCTAAGTACCTATTCTTTCTCTAACTTCCTTTTTAAGATATTTCATGTTCTGAGTACAGTAGATATTGGCTAGAAAATAAATTTGAGAAAAAAAAAAGAATATCCTGACCAATGAGGACAAATCTCTGTGAAGGTGCTACCTGTGATGAAATGATTTGAACAATGAAATGATTTAAACGCATCTATTCCAAGGATAAGATGAAATAATTGTCATCAGCCTTCTGGCCAAAGAGCAATTTTTGTTTTGGTTTTTTGTTGCTATTGTTGTTGTGTATGTGCATATGTGCATGTGTATATGTGTGGTTGTATATGTATGAATGTATACATGTGAGTAAATGTTTCAATATGGGCATGTGTGTTTATGCAAAGATGTGTATCCTGCTCTATCACTCCACCTTATAACCTTGAGACAAGGTTTCTCACTGAATAGGGAGCTAGGCTGGTGAGCAGTGAGCCTCCGAGCTGGGGCCACAGGAACATCCAGACACAATGAGCTTTTTGTATCAGTGCTAGTTATTATTTATTATTATTATTTACTTTTTATTAATGTTGAGCACAATGGCTGTGTCTTCTTGATCCAAGGTGAATTCTTGTCCTCATGTTAGTTTAGTAAATGCTCTTACCCACTGAGCCGTACCAACCCCAGTATCCTGGTCATCTTAATGTTCCTCTCAGGTAGGAATAGGGATGTGGAAGAAGTTTTGAGGTTTTCCACAAATTCAAGGTCAATTCTAGGGACCTGGAGATTCCATATGCGTCAGCTGCTTTCTTACAAACCCACATTATTTATTGTTTTTCTACATGTTAATGTTCTTCTGTTATACAATGTTTCTTTTTCCTGAATTGCCCTCTACTGTAGTTGACCTTAACAGCTGTGGAGATGCAGAATGCTTCAGGAAGAATGTCATCACCTTATGATCAGGGGAGAGCACTGAGCTCTCCTTGTCATGGTTCCATAGAAGAGGTTACAATTTTAAAAACAATGGCTTGTGTCTTCTGGGAAGCTCAAGTCACAGAGACTATTATCAAACACCTTTCACTTAGTTTCAAGGCTGCTTAAACAGCCTTGTTAAAACACAAAGACTACTCAGATGATTCAGCAGCTAGCAACAGTTACTGTTCTTTTGGAAGATACAGGTTCAGTGCTCTGCATTCATACATTAGCTTACAAATGCCTGTAATTATAGTTCCAGAGGATTTGATGATGTCTTCTAGCCTCCATGGGCACCAGGTTTGCACTTAGTGCATGTACACAAGTGTAGACACTCACACATACACATAAAAATAAAAATTAAATAAATATTTTCTGACATGAACTCAACAGTGAGCTCTTCGGCCCCACCCCCCACCCCAAGAGAAGAGCAGCCTTGCTAGGCCACAGAAGAGGACATTGCAGCCAGTCCTGAAGAGACTTGATAAGCTAGGGTCAGATAGAAGGGGAGGAGGAATTACCCTATTAGTGGACTTGGAAAGGGGCAGGGAGAAGATGAAGGAGGAAGGATGGGAATGGGAGGAAATGAGGGAGGGGGCTACAGCTGGGATACAAAGTAAATAACCTGTGATTAATATAAAAAATAAAAATAAAATTTAAAAAAGCAACAGTACAGTCAGGCATTTGCAGAACATTATCCGTATTTTACCTATTTTGAAGGATAATATGGTATAAACACCTAAGTTTGTAAGTTCAAGAGCATCCTAGGGGCTGGAATGATGGCTTAGTGGCTCTTCCATAGGACCTGGGTTCAATACCCAGCACCCACATGGCAGCTCACAATTGTCTGTAACAGTTCCAGGGGACCCAACAGCCTCACACAAACATACACGAAAGCAAAGCACCAATGCACATAAATTAAAAAAGAAAAAGTGTGTGTGAGATACAGAAAGACCAGGCCAGACAATATAGCAAGAGCTACCTTGAAACAATAATAATAGCAAAACAAGCAAAAAAACTCATTCCAATAAAAAGGCACTATATAAGCTAATTGTAAGCCATTGCTAACGAGGCTGGAATTTAGATTAAACATGAGTGCAGACACAGAAAGCAAGGTAGGTTTCCTAACGTCCATGCTGCTCAGCTCTCTAGTTTCTGCTGCATTTTTAGTTCATTTTTACAACATAGTATTTTGGAATTTGGGAATTAACTTTTACTGTGATGTTTTGTCTTATTTTGTACCTGTTTTTTTTCTGTTTTGTGAGAATGAGTTTCATGTAACCCATTCTGAATTCAAACTCATCATATGATCAAGCCTGGCCTTTAATTCCTGACCATTTTGCAGTACTGGCACAGTGGTTACCGAGCACTATTCCTATATACACATCTATAGTTAAATTCTTAGCATGACGTGGAAAGGATAGGAGCTCTACAAGGACCAAACATATCTGGGCACAGGGTCTTTTCTGAGACTGACACTCAACCAAGGACCATCTATGGATATAACCTAGAACCTCTGCTCGGGTGTGGCCCGTGGTAGCTCAGTAACCAAGTAGTTTTCCAAAGTAAGGGGAACAAGGACTATTTCTAACAGGATCTCAAGGGCAGGCTCCTTGACTCCCCTCCCCCCCAAGGGGAGGAGCAGTCCTGTTAGGCCACAGAGGAGGACTCTACAGCCAGCCCTGAAGATACCTGATAAAACAGGGTCAAATGAAAGGGGAGGAGGTCCTCCCCTATCAGTGTACTTGGAAAGGGGCAGGGAGGAGACCAGGGAGGGAGTATGGGGTTGGGGAGGGAATGAGGGAGCGGGATTCAGCTGGGACACAGAGTTAACAAAATGTAACTAAAAAGAAAAATTAAATTAAAGAAAAATTATTTTCATAGTTTTAAGAAAATGTTGGTAAGTTTTATTAAAAAATGATGAGGATCCGTTGTATAGAGATTCTATACAATTTTACAGCATCCCTTTTAATGCAGTTAAATTACATTTTCTATGCTTTTAATGATAGCAACAATCACTGCACATTTGCTTTGTCCTCACACACATACTTTGGTGGCATTGGGGTCTGCTGGCTAGGAGTGAGTGGCTCCATTTTGTGAAGTTCCCGTAGCAGTGCTGACCCCTATGTACCTCCTTGGGAGATAAGAACAGAAAATCTCCCTGGCATTATTATTAAAGAAGAATACTGTGAATCCATGCAGTAGGCTTTCTTTTCAGGCAAGAAAAAAAAAATCAGGCTCATTATTATAGAAAAATGGTCTTGGTTATGGATGACCCTATGAAAGTCAAAAGTTAAACTTTGAAGTAAAATGACTCAAATGACATGTGAAAACATTTTCTTCTTCTGTTTTGCAATCAGTGTTCTTACTTATAGAGCATCAATACCAGAATCAGGTGCCACTATGTAACATGAGATTAATGCATAATATTTACCTGATGAAATTGAAGTTGCAATAATCATTTTCATGTCTATGTGCAGGGAAAGGTTGTCTGCCTCTTTAAACAAGATTTATTATTGATTGACCTACAATATGGCATAAAATTTATTTTATTACCCACATTTAAATATGAGGAGTTGATACACGGTAGCAGGATAGCTGCTTAGAGCAATGGGTAGGTTAAGTCCTAGGGCTGAGAATGTGAACCAGGTCGGTGATTCCAAAGACCGTGTCCTTGTTCAGCCCCTATTCATCACCTCACTTACCTGATGACTTGAAATAAAACTACACTAAACCAAAACAAAACAAGAGCAACAAACATGACAGATGTACTTTTTCTGATCAAGAGGAAAATGGACGATAAAATGAATTTTCTTAAGGAGACATTCATAATATATGAAAACAAAAAGTGAAAGCTATGTAAACCCAAGTTCCTCACCTGAGCACACTGCTGAAGGAGTAAGTCTGTAAAACCAAAGATAAGGTCAGTAAACTGTAATTTAAGGAATATGAAGATATGGATTTAGGACTAAAAGTGTAATGTATGGTTGGTGAATCTTTTCCATTCTAGTTGGTTCTATTATTTCTGAAGTATGTTTTGCAGAAATAAGTCTACTTCTTTTTAGCCTGTACTTCTGAATGGAAACAAATATCATATTGATGCTAAATATGAAATTCCTGTAGGAATTCACTGCTGGCTAAGCCTGGAATGCAGTTGGATCCGTGTACAGTTTGGGTATGCTATAAACAGCAGTAGGATGGGCACTATACATAGATTTCCTTCCATCTGGAATTCCATTTTTAATTCAACGGCATATAGACACCATGGCTTGCCAGGCAGAACAGTGACACACGAGCATTTTAGGACTGTAGAGGCTCTAACTCATTTATTCCTTCATGATGTGTTTAGTTTCTAAATAGTTACTTGATGTCTATCTATGTTCGGTACTGTCGCATGCATTTAGAATATACTAATGAACAAAACTGATCGGATTCCAGACTATGTAAAATGCATTTACTACTAAAAGGATCAAACTTAAGCATATACTGCTTAACATATTCTTACACCAATGGTCAGTAAGATTTTTTGTGTGTGTGTGTGTGAAGAACCATGTCACAAATACTTTCAGCTCTGTTGTACAGTTTTAGCTGCAGCTACTCAGACATGCCATAGTAAAACAAATGTCATCGTGTATAATACATAAACAAATGTGTTGTTTTCTCAACAAAACTTTGTTTACAAAATGAGAAGTGTGTGGCTTTTTCCAGGGGAGATATGAAAAAAAAAAGTGCCCAGGGTGGTGTACTGATGACACACCAAAGGAATTAATTTCACTCCGTTCTATCTAAGCAGTTAAAGGATTATGGGTGACTCAAAGGCACATACATCACTGAAAAGCCTACCATGGCAGGGAAGAAAACGGAAATCTGTTCTCCAGGAGCTCTCTGCGTAACTGCAAGCATGTAGGCCAATTGGAATCTCCTCTTCCCAGAAATTATTATTGTTTATATAACCAAAGAGAGGGGCCCTAGGAAATTGTGCTTTTCAGGCCCTTCCTGAGTCTTAATCACTTTCCCTGCAGGAGAGAATGTTTCAGTGTGGAGGAAACAGTGACACAATTGATGGGGAATTCAGGTTACATGTGATCCAGTATGGGGCTTTATTTAATAACTTGGGAAAGAAGCCACAAAAAAGAGACAGTGTAAAAATTAACTCCACAAGGAGAGCAACAGAACAAGAAAATTTGAACACAGGGAACTTCCCAGAGACTCATACTCCAACCAAGGACTATTCATGGAGATAACCTAGAAC
>REGO01001083.1:293234-309295 GCA_010120015.1 Rhombomys opimus | reverse complement strand
CTTGTAGTATTTGTTGTCCTAATATAGACTATCAACTTGTTACTAAAGTGTGTTATTAAAAATAAACATTTAAATAGCTATAAAATTTTTAATTTTTATTTTTATATATTAATTACAGTTTATTCAAATTGTATCCCAGCTATAGCCCCTCCCTCATTCCCACCCAACCCAACCTTCCCTCACTCATCTCTTCCCATGCCCCTCTCCAAATTTTTTAATTTTTAACATTAGATTAGAATGGCATAACCCTAGCTTTAACATTTTACTATATTGTATACTTTTAAACCTTTAAAATTAACTTTTATTTGCCTGCTTCAGTTATTGTCTTGATGGCTTACTGCCTTTGTCTGCTAACCTTGGCCTAATCCTGGATGTTTTCTAGTCTCTGTATAATGTAATTTAGGCCTAGAATGTTTTCAGCCTCTGAGACTTACTTCTTAATAAGCTCACTCTTTCTTGTACTTACTGAACTCTGGCTGGCTGGTTCAACTCAACTGTTCTGGCTTAAACTTCTCTCCGAGCTGATTTATTCAATCTGGTTTCTCTCTTGACCCCTGAATCACTCTGCTTAGCCTCAATTCAACTTCAGCAATCTGTTCTAATCTGGCTCATTCTCATTCTCTGCTCATTGTGGCTTCACCTGCATCTAGCTTGTCCTCTCTTCAATCTGTCTCTGTATATCTGTCATACTAAAACTGCCCTCTCCCTCTCTCTCTCTCTCTCTCTCTCTCTCTCTCTCTCTCTCTCTCTCTCCTCTCTCTCCATTACCCAGTAAGTAGCTTCCTTTTCCTCTCTCCTTGGAGTTAGGCATATCCTATTCTGTCAAATCTTCTCTGATCCATCACTGTTTTGGCCATCCAATCAGACATGGATGCTTTGTTCTACAAACCAACTTTACCTTCATTTTGGGTGATTAAAGGCATGTACTACCATGTGTGGGTGTAAGCTTTTCTTTACTTGAAAATTGATCTATACCAGGCTGGCCTTGAACTCAGATCTGCTTGTTTCTGTCTCCTGGAAAAAGGAGTGTTTGTATTCCAGCCAGATCAGACAGACCTGGAATGTCTTTGGATGTCATCTATTTAGAATATGGCAGCCATATTCTAAATTAAAATTCCTCTACAGAAATCTTTAGGAACTTAAAGTGAATTAGAGCATGCTCAACCGTAGGTTTAAAAAATAAGTGGAGCAGCATCCTGAATGAAGAATCCTAGAAGCAGAAAGACACACATGGTATATTCTCACATATTAGTGGATATTAGTAGGATTATCATACTAAAATATGTACATCTACAGAAGCTAAGGAAGAAGGCGTACCCAGGGTAAGATGTTCAATGCTAATTCAGGAAAGCAAATAGGATAGACATCAGAAGAGGGCAAAAACAAGTTACAAGTCAGGAGCCTACCACAGAGGGCCTCTGAAAGACTTTACCCAGCAGTGTATCAAAGCAGATGCGGAGACTCATAGCCAAACTGTGTGTAGAATGCAGAGAAATTTATAAAGAAGGGGGAGATAGAAAGACCTGTAAGGGACAGCAGCTCCACAAGGAGAGCAAGAGAACTAAGAAATCTGGGCCCAGGGGTCTTTTCTGAGACTGATACTCCAACCAAGAACCAAGATAATCTAGAATCCCTGAACAGATGTAGGCCATGGCAACTCAGCCTCCAGATGGGCCCCTATTAAGGTGAAGAGAGGCTGTGTCTGACATGAACTCAGTGGCTGGCTTTTTGATCACCTCCCCTGATGGTGGAGCAGCCTTATCAGGCCACAGAGAAAGACAATGTAGCCAGTCCTGATGAGATCTGATAGGATAGGGCCAGATGGAAGGGGAGTAGGTCCTGCCCTATCAGTGGACAGGAGAAGGGCCATGGGAGGAAAAGAGAGAGAGAGGGCGAGATTTGGAGGAGATGAGGGAGGGGGCTATAGCTAGGATACAAAATGAATAAATTGTAATAACTTAAAAAATATGTGGAGGACAAATGATAGTAATATTCAATATATATTTCCTTCTTTAATTTCAATAAAAGTTGTATGAAATATGTGTTGCCTTCAGGTATAGGGTGTTAGCTTAAAATACTCATGAGGGTCCTAGCGAAAATTTTGATTTGTTTCTGAGACTCCTCTCCCAGGTTATAGAAACACTCTACACAGATGAGTAAAAAATGTGGTATAGATGTCATTTTTTAGCTATAATATGACATTTTCAAGAAGTTGAAACTGGTGGTCAGTTTAGAAAAAACCTGAGTTGGAAAGACACATATTACATTTGTTCTCAAATTAAAAATCAATATTTATATATCTACATAGAGAGATTAATATATGATAAACATATAGATGTTAGATTGATAGATGACAAATAAATGATAGATTGGTTAATATATAGATAGATAATAGATTATAGATAGATGAAGATACATAGATAGAAATATACATACACACCTATATACAGTAGATGAGTATTTTAGAAGACTTTGATGGGAAGAACACAGCTTAATGCTTGAGTTATATGGGACAAGAAAGAGATTTAATGGCAGAAACGAGGACTATTTTCATTGCAGTATTGTCAGCAAGAAAAAGAGATGGAATATAAAAGACTAAATTAAGACCAGGATATTTAAGTTTATACATGAAATTTTTAACAAAGAAGTCCATGACTTTTAGCTAATTTCGAAAAGTTATAAAAATAGTCCAAGTGGACTAAGAAGTCAGAGGTAGTGTTTTCTTTTTCTTTTTTATTTTTTTTATTTATTTTATTTATTTTTTTATCAGTTACATTTTATTAATTCTGTATCCCAGCCGTGCCCCAAACCCTCGTTCCCTCCCAGTCCCTCCTTCCCTCATCACTAGTGTGCCCCTTTCCAAGTCCACTGATAGGGGGGGACCTCCCCCCATTCATCTGATCTTGTTTTATCAGGTATCTTCATTGAGTTCCTGTTAGAAATAGTCCTTGAAATATTTGCTCAATGTCCACTACAGATAATTTCAATTTATTTTAAGGAAACTAGTTCTGACTTATAATTCAATCTTTTTGTTTCTCAGCATAGATTTTGTCTGTTTGTATATCATATGGAATCCAGGGTTTAGGGAACAGCACCAGAAACAGAAGACCCCACCTAGTTCATGTCAGATAGTCCCTGTTCCCCTTAGTAGGGAACACACGTGGACACTGAACTGCCATGGGCTATGGAACTCAGTGGCTGGCTCTTTGATGTCCCCATCCTCCGTGGGAGGAGCAACCTAGCTAGGATACAGAGGAGGACATTGCAGGCAGTCCTGATGAGATCTGATAAGCTAGTGTCAGATAGAAGGGGAAGAGGACCTCCCCTATCAGTGGACTTAGAGAGGGACAGGGAGGAGATGAGGGAGGAAGGGTGAAATTGGGAGGGAATACGGGAGGGGGCTACAGCTGGGATACAAAGTAATTAAACTGTAATTAATATAAAATAAAAATTTAATAAAAAAAAGGACTCCATTTAGCTGGAGATCCAAGCAAATGCAGAGACTGAAAGCCAAACTTTGGAAACAGCACAGGGAGTCTTATGGGAAGAAGGAACATATAGAAGAACTTGGAGGGAACAGGAGCCCCACAAGGAGAGCAACAAAGCTAAAAAGAAGCTGGGCCCAGTGTGGACTGCAGAGTCTGATGCATCAACCAAAGACCATACATAGAGAGAATCTTCACCCCCTGCTCAGATGTAGCCCATAACAGCTTAGTCTCCATGTGGGTGCCCCAGTAAAGGGAAAAAAACACCATCTCTGACATAAATGTACCTTGATCATTTCTCCCTTCTGGGACAACCTAGCCAGCCTTCAGAGGAAGAGGATCAAGGAAGTCCTGATGGGACCTGATTGGCTAGGGTCAGACAGTAGGGGAGGAGAAATTCTCCTGTCAGTCGACTAGGAGAGAGGGATAGCCAAGGAAGAGGGAGGTAGGTTGTAACCAGGAGGATGTGAGGAAGAAGGCTATAACAGGGATACAAAGTGAATACATTGTAAAATAATAATAATTTTAATAATAATCATAATAATAAAAGAAAAAAGTATGGAACCTCTAACCCTTTACAGTTCTAAATAGTTGTGGCATTGAGGTGGATACGGATGGAATTTCTACTTTCTATGGTGCTCAAGTCAAATTTAAGAAGACAAGTAGTGAAGAGATGGCTCAGCATCAATGTGCATTTGTTCTTGCAGAGGACCTAGGTTAATTTCCAGAACCCAAATGCTG
Source organism: Rhombomys opimus (assembly GCA_010120015.1). Taxonomy (NCBI): domain Eukaryota; kingdom Metazoa; phylum Chordata; class Mammalia; order Rodentia; family Muridae; genus Rhombomys; species Rhombomys opimus. The sequence continues at coordinate 305,069 of REGO01001083.1, read as the reverse complement.
GCTCATAATTGCCTATGACTCCATTTGCAGGGATTCCAACAATAAACGTCACATCCTTAATGTTGTTGCATATCAATGATGTAAATTTTAGAATACTTACCAGTGTAGTATTTAGAAAAATATGCATGGAAGCTCTACAAATATTTTCAAATGTTTTAACGTTTATCATCAAGCAAAGGGACTTTTCTTTTGTAAGGCCAGAGCGCTGGGTCAGCTTGGATAGGAAGATTTTCTTTTATTTATTTCAGAAAATAGTTGAAAGAGCTTGTAACTATAATAAAGATGGAAAGTTGTAAATAAATGAACCGTATGTATGAATCAATGAATAATTAGGACTCTTTAGATCATTGAAAGGTGGACAGTCTGTGACATTAGTTAAGGAATTTTTTTTAATCAAATGATCAGTTTAAAGACTCAGTTTCCTGTCATTTGATCTTTTAAATCAACCTTAATCTCTTGCAAGGTGGATACAACCTTGTATGGAGACAACCTTTTCCTCAGCAAGTGAAGCCCTGGCCACGCAAGAACATGGCCATGTGAATCTCTCTGGAACAAAGCCAGGTCTTTATTCACAGGTAATCTCCTGTTTCAGAGACCTCTCTTTGTGGACCAGTCTCACCAAACAGGCTTTTCCCAGAATGTTGAATTGGGACACCTCTTCCATATTCTTGGGATTTGGCAAAGGGTGGAAAGATGGGTACTTCTGGGCCATAAATTGATCCCCCAACAACTCTTGGGTATCTGAGGAAATTTTCCAATCTACCTGTTCAGGTTTTTTAGGAAGCATGCTTTCACCCCTCTCTCTCATCCATTTCCTTAGGCTGTGTCTGCACACTTTGCTCCGGGTTTCATATTCCCCCTCCTGACTCTACCCCACATGTATGCATAGTCTAGGATGGTTTTGACAACAGCAGGCACTAGCCATGCAGTTTTAAATTCCAACCTTCTGCCAGGTAAATTACATGACTCATGTTAGTTTTGAAATAAAGGGGGTGGAGCCATGGCTTCCTCATCACGTTTTAGGTTTGTGCTGTTCAGTCTGTAATGAGGCAGTGTGGTAGGATCAACAGGACTGCCAGTCTATGAACTGTTTCTATTATTGAAAGTTTTTTGGGTGTACAGAAAATTTTGGCATGTTTATCCTATATTATATGTCTAATATCCACTTATAAGTGAGTATATACCATGTGTGTCTTTCTGCTTCTGGGATACCTCACTCAGGATGATCGTTTCTGGTTCCAACCATTTGCATATGAATTTCATGATTTCCTTGTTTTTAATTGTTGGGTATTATTCCATTGTGTAAATGTGACACAATTTCTGTATCCATTCCTATGTTGAGGGACATCTGGGTAGTTTCCATATACTGGCTATTATGCATGAGGCTGCTATGAAATGTCCTTGTTGTATAGTTGAGCATGTTTTGTATATATGCCTGGGAGCGGTTTGGCTGGATCTTGAGGTAGCACTGTTCCTGGTTTTCTGAGAAAGTGCCAGTTTGATTTCTGGAGTGGTTGTGCAGGATTGCATTCCCACCAGCAATGGAGGAGGGTTCTTCTAAGCAAGAAAGTGGACCCTGGGTAAGATGATCAGTCCTCATTCAGAAAGGTAAACAAGACGGACATCAGAAGAGGGAGAAAAAAGGGAACAGGACTGGAGCAACTAATTCATAATGAGACCTGATAGGCTAGGGTCAGAGGGTAGGGGAAGAGGACCTCTCCTATCAGTGGAGAGGGAGGGTGAGGTTGGGAGGGGATGAGGGAGGGGTCTACAGCTGGGATACAAAGTGAATAAACTATAATTAATAAATAATTTTTAAAATGTTTTTAATAATAATAATAATAAAAAGAAATAGCTGGGAGTGGTGGTGCACACCTTTAGTGCCAGCACTCAGGGAGGCAGAGGTAGAGGGAACAGTGAGTGAATAGCCAGCCTGGTCTACAAAGCGAATCCAGGACGACATACTAGGCTACACAGAGAAACCCTTTTTTTGAAAAACGAACATCAAACAAAAAACAAAGTAATAATAGACAAGGCATGTACTAGTGTTTGTAGAAAGTGCTCACCATTGGGTGATATCAATTGTAATCAAGTTGATTATGAAATTTGCATTTCACAAATTTCCAAAGTGTCTGAAACTGTCTTTTAAGCAGATGTTGAAAGATATAATCAACGATTTTGCACAAATAAATGACATCATGTTTCTTACTCAGAGGCTGATATGCATAATAAACTCAGGACTCTAAAATGACATGTTTATATGTGAAGCAAAAGAGTTTGAGTCATATAAGACACTTGGCCAAGTGCCCTCTCAGAAAATTAATTAAATCAGGTATTAGACCTTTTCTAGGATGAACTTTAGCAACTGGGATTTAACACATAAGTTTTTCACTACTGAAAAAAGAACAACATCCCAGTAGTCAGAAGAAAAAAAAAATAAAGAAAAGAAAAGGAAAATTGTGGATATAAAAATAAAGCATATAGACTTATAGGATAAACCTAAAATCTGTACATCTAAAGAAACTAATCAAGAGAGAGGAACCTGACTAAAACGCTAAGTCCCCATCCTGAAAGGCAAAGAGGATGGACATCAGAAGAAGAAGAAAGCAGGAAACAACCTAGGAACCTGCTACAGAGGGCCTCTGAAAGGCTCTGCCCTGCAGATTATCAAAGCAGATGCTGAGACTTATGGCCAACTGTTGGGCAATGTGCATGGAATCTTATGAAAGAAGTGGGAAATAGTAAGATCTGGAGAGGAGAGGAACCCCACAAGGAGAGCAACAGAACTAGAAGATTTGAACACAGGGGACTTCCCAGAGACTCATACTCCAACCAAGTGCCAGGCATGGGGAAAACCTAGAACTCCTGCACAGATGTAGCCCATGGCAGTTCAGTGTCCATGTGGGTTACATAGTAATGGGAAGAGGGACTGCCTCGGACACAGTCTGATAGGCCTGCTCTTTGATCACCTCCCCCTGAGGGGGGAGCAGCCTTACCAGGCCACAGAGGAAGACAATGCAGCCACTCTTGATGAGACCTGATAGCCTAAGATCAGAAGGAAGGAGAGGAGGACCTCCCCTATCAGTGGACTTGGGGAGGGGCATGCATGAAGAATGGGGAGAGAGGGTGGATCCCCCCTAATGGGGGAATACAAAGTAAATGAAGTGTAAAAAAATAATTAAAAAATAAAAAAAAGCATGAAATTGAGAAAGAGATAACTAAATATATTTATGCTTTTATGTTTTAAAGACAGCATTTATAATTGTTTATATATAAAGCATATGTAGTGGCTTTCCCACACTTGTATAAACACTTCAAATTAAGTTGGCCACTATGATTCTTAGCACAATTAAATTACCAATTTCCTCAAAATAACAATGAATTCTATTTCTGGTCTACAAAGAAAAAATCTCTGTATGTTAACCCTACTCACTGATATACTTTGTACTAAAATTCTTGCATGGATCCAAGCTGGTAAAGCTTACAAATATTGATTATTATTGGGTATCTAGAGAAGTTACCTTGGTGGTACACTTCAGTGTCCTCGGTTCTCAGTTAACACATAGTTGGCTTGGAGTAGATCCAGATATGTCAGTTGTAGAATCCTAAATATTAAGGCCATCAGTCTTTCTTTCCCTTCAAAACACTCTACGTGCTGGGGTCTTTGTCTTATTATGTAGTGATCTGATCTTTCTATTTTATCTTCTATAGTTTAACCCAGACGCCACCTGCTTACTCCCCTCCAGATTTATTTTGTTATCTACCATTCCTTTTTAACCCTTAAAAACATGAAAACAATAATTCATTCCTCTGTTCTTTGTTTATAGAGGAATCCCCAAATCCTTAGAATAAACATCAACATCTTCAGCAGTGCTGAAGCATGTAGACATGGCTCTTACTGTCATCCTTTTCCCTTGATTACAGTTTCTTCTCCCAATGCCTTCTCCATAGTTTTTACATGGAAGAGCCAGTATTTGTTATTAAAATAAGTTTTAAAAAGATAGTAAATCTAAACATAAGATGTCTATGACCCTTATTCAGCATGTTGTGTAGGAGCCAATCTTTACCTAGCATCCTTGCTACATCTAACATTCTTCATGGATTGGGGCAGTCACCGTAAACTCTTCAGAGACTCATCCAACCTAACTGATTTAAACAGAACTTACTACAAAAAAGATTCACCAAGCTCCTTCAAAATGAGTCATTCATGTTTGAAAGTGTGTTCTAAAGTGTGTGACTTAAATAGCTTATTCAATGAGCATTTAAAGTCACCTGTTATTACTCATGAATGGAGGCAGAGACATATATAACATAACTTATGTAACAAGAACACACGATTTTCAAATAAACAGAGCCTTAATATCAAAAGTGATTTTCCAATAACCCTCATATTATACACGCAAATGTCATTCAACAAGGTCACACTAATTATTTCAACAAGCTACAATCTTTATGGATATCCAAAGGCTTATCAGTCTATAAAATAGTGCTACTATTCATTATTCTTGGAGTATTTTGTGACAAGCTCACCATCATCTTCCTGATGATGTTTGGAAACAAGAGATATATTTTACATTGAAAAGTCAGGAAATATGTGTTAGTATAAACTGTGCTTAGTAAAGAGATTATACATATGCTGAATCTATGTATCTTAAGTTCACAGAACAGATTATTTTTTAGAGGTTAAATGTGTAGTGATGATTTAAACATTTACTTTCCAGCCATTCTTATGATATGTGTATATACCCATATGCATGTACAGTTTGAAAGATATTCATTCATGTTTTCATAATGATGTTCTTGAAGGATAGTTTTCAAATTCTCTGAGTATCCTCTGTAACATATATTTTTTTAAATTTTTTTTCTTATCAGTTACATTTTATTAACTCTGTATCCCAGCTGTATCCTGCTCCCTCATTTCCTCCCAATCCCACCCTCCCTCCCTTATCTCCACCGTGCCCCTTTCCATATTTTTATATTGAATTGAAGGTTGCTTAGAAAAAAAAATATGTGGAAGGTGTAAGCAGGTGAATCTGTGAGTTTCCAAGCCATTCTGGCATGTGAAGTGAGTCCAGGGCAGAGAAGGCTACACATAGAAACCCTGTCCCCTCCTTTCGCCCCTCAAAAAATACCTTCATTTGTCCATAAATAGTGCCAAACTCTCTTGGACAACCATCTCCCAATAATGACATGAAGAATTTTATTATTTATAAAAACATAGGCCTTATAGCTTAGGCTTGTTTCCAACTAGCTCTTAGAACCTAATTAACCCTGTCTTTATTAACCCAAATTTGTCACGTGGTTCATTACCTCTCTTCAATCCCATCCTTAGACTTCCTTTGTGTCTGGCTGGCAAAATCTCAGGGCTTCTCTTTCTTCCTACAGTTCCTACCTCTGCTCAGATGTCCTGCCTTTCCTCTGTGTCCTGTAACAGTCCTTCAGTTCCTTATTAAACCAATCAGAAGATGATGGAGAAGAATGTTTACAAAATATGATGCAGATGCTGAGCAATTAAAATAACAATGCCAAAGTCCAGATAGTACTCAGCTCTCTGCTCTTATAGAAATTAATATTTGAATAATACTAAGACAACATTTACTCAGTCCACAGGAATATTACACCAACAAATATATAATATGCAAATGTTTGTGCATATAAAACAGAAGAAAATAAAGTGAGAGGTGAGCAGAGTAGAAAGTCATCAAATGAAATATTCTTTACAATATGGAGTCATTCATTCACAAAGCAGTGATAAATGTGATAACTGTATAGAAGTGTTTCTAAAACACAATGTTGGAGATTAAAACATTCCAGAGTTTAATCAAACTAATGAGTACTTTTTATTAAAAGTATTCATGGTGAAATGCAACTTTTTATAGTTTCTGGTTTTTCTTTTTTACTGTGTATATTCCTTCAAAGTGTGCCCCATTCACTAAGGCTCCCATTTTAATTCACTGAGACAACATTACTATTGCAATTTCGCAGGCATTAGTCATGAGCTCATCTATCACTGGGTGTTTTTCTGCAAGATAAAAGTAGTTATTTTCAGCATTATTCAGAAAGTTCAAGGAAACATGTAAATAGTCATTTATCTTCCAGGTATGACTTGCTGTGATTCATCAGAAAAGGGAATTATATTGTGATATTTAAAGGAATTTCTTGGTATCACCATCATGATATAGTTAAGAAGCCATCAGAAATAAAATATCTTATAGATGAAATCCAGTTCATCACATAAACTATACAAATTAATATAAACTCTCACACTAGGTAGAGATAGTGCTGTTAAAATGCTTAAAATTAAATGTATTTATTTGTGTTACTGCTGTGATAAATGACCACTAACTTTCTATTTTATCACAGTATGTGTTTGCATTTATTATTTTATTATTCTGTGGTTACACGTTCCAGCTCAAGTATCACTGAGCAGAAATTTCTCTACCAGCAAGGTACTCTGCGCATAAATCGCCAATGTCACAGTGGATCTTTGAGATGGTGGATATGAAGCCAACAGAAAAAAAAAATTACAAAACAATGTTTACTACATACAGCACAAAAAGAATAAAGCAGTGATCTCCTCAACAGAAAAAGCTTGGGGTTTTATTCAGGCCTCATAATGAAACATACTCTTAAGTTACAGTGATGCCTAACCAGACATGGTAGGGCAATTGTTCTCCAAATGATAGTGAGACACGTGGGTACACAAAATAAAAATATGTCTCCAAAAATAATTGTTTAATATTAACTAACAAAGTTTTCTGTATTTTTATATGTTCATTCAATATTTTAACACATTTTAGTAAATAATATAAATTTTATTGTAAATGCAATATATTTATCTTAATAAATATATAAATATTATTTGAAATTAATAACGTTTCTTAATAAGTAGAACAGTTCTCTTCAGTTTCCTCTTATAATTAAAAAATTTCTTTTTTAAAATTAAAAATGTATTTAGTCCACATGATTGTACAAAATAATGCCAACTTAGGGGTTTATCCAAGTAATTCACATAGATTTTATGTTCTGAAATCATTTATCATTTTTGGAGTACTGACTTAAGAAAAATCATTTACTAGGTCTGGATAATTTTGAAGTGATTTTGATTAAATAGGAAAGTAAGCAATACAGAAGGACAAATTCACAATGACAAATATACAAACACGGTCATGTACATACACAAACATCAACAGCATACATGGGTACCCAATGAACACAAAAACAGATGAAATTGTTATTAAGGATAGGATGTCATTTTTACCAAAGGAAAAAAAGTATTTATAAATTTGAAGTGTTGGGATGGTCTTGAGGGACATAGGAGGAGATGAGAGAGAGAGCGTGGGATTGGAAGGGGAAGAAGGAGGGGCTACACGTGGGATACAAAGTGAATAAACTGTAATTAATATAAAAATAAAAATTTAATTAAAAAATTAGAAATAATAGTTGAGGATATTGCTCAGTTAGCAAGGTTCATAATTATATTCTCTGGCACCCATGTAAAAAGCTGGATGCATATGGTACTACTGTTGAGGGCAAAAGAGGACCCTGGAACTTTCTAAGTGTCAGACTAACCAATTGGTGAGCTTTGTTTTCTGTGAAAGATCCTACCTCCAAGCATGGGAAAACAATTGAGGAAAGTGCCTAACGTGAATCTCTGGCATCCACATACATGCACACTTCTTAATCAAAAACATTTACACACACAGACACAAACACATTGAGTTAACAACTCTGTCTTTTTCCAATTGTGCATATTAAAGAACAATTCTTCCCACATCCTCATTAATTTTTCATACCCTACCTCAGAGTGCATATATGTACCTACGATACATTTCATTTCTAATTGCAACTTTTGGCTACCAAAAAATCATTGAACAAACATTTTCCTGTACAGCTTAATTCTTGATAATCCATATTTTGTTCTGTAGCTCTTGCCCATCCCCTCTTCACTTCCTCTTGTCCCCAATCTACCTTTCTCCTTTGTTCCCATTCAGTAAATTACAGGCTTCCCAGGGATACAATCCATACACAGCATAACAAGTTACACCAAACCTTGGCACATCCCCTCATCTCAATACTGGACAAGGAAACCCAGTAGCAAGAAAAGTTTCCCAAGAAAAGGCAAAAAAGTCAGAGACAACCCCATTTTCACTGATAGGAGTTCATCAAGAATACCAAGCCAAATAACTGTAACATATATACAAATAAACTAGCTCAGACCCATACAGGCTCTGTGATTGTCAGTAGAAAACACTCTTAAAAATATTTTTTTCAAACAAATATACTATGACTCAAAATTAGTACACATAAAAAAACTGTAATGAATTTTAAAATTCATGAAACCATTTGATATTGATACAATGTACCAACAAGGGAGTATGAAAAATCTTGAACAGTCTTCATAGGTCTTGGAGGGTGTCTATATAAATGCCTTCCTATATCAGAGATAGAATATCAGATGATGCCCAGACAGAAATGTGAATGTGGTAATATGAAAAAGAAAAGGAACGTTCCACTGAAAGTCATAAGGAAAAATGAAGGCTTTGTTAAGACATGATAATTCACGGTTCACATATGCGTTATGGTTGTTGAGAGAATGCGTGTGTCTGGGAAAGGTTAATACAAATTAAGCAAATTAATATTGTGTTTGACAACTGAAAATTTGTATTTATGATGATGATGATGATGACTGTGATTTATTATATACTCCTGTTATTTACAGTTTTGCAGAAAGTAACCTAAGACAAACTTTGGAGTATTAAAATAAAAATTGTATTGCCTACTTTTAAAGATTAATTGTTCATCGTTTATCTTTTCCAATGTGTATTTCCAAATTATATATTTATGTGTGTTAATGTTATGTTGTTATAATGCTAAATGTTTAAGACATGTCACATATCAATCTACAACTATTTGACATAACACTTTTTAAATACCAGTATTTTACAGTCTGAAATAATAGTAGGCTCAGCTGTAAATTATAAAGCTAAAATGAAGACATTAGGGAGAACTTAGCAAATGGGAACTGTTAATGAAAGAACCGTTCACATGTTATTCTGGTTAAAGTGACACTTCGTTTTACCTTTGATCTACTATATACAGCGGACATTCTTTGCAACATCCTTTGAGATTCAACAACTCAGTGTCTGGTGCCTTTAGAATAGATAGAAAGCACAAGTTCCCACTGTGGATGACTCAGATGAGGACTTAATAACTCAGTACTGCAGAATTTAGTAGAACATGGACATAAACTATGTGAAGCATGTGACTGTGCTAAGAACTGTATAAAGCCAAACAAGATAACAATGATTTTCCCATGTGTACTGGCACGTGACAAAAGGCGCATAGTGATATTTTGCAAACATCGTTGTAATTCTCATTTTAGTAAATAGCACAACATTTTCAGTATGCTCATGAATAAAACGTACCTGTTAGCTTTACTTCATTATTATTAAAATATAATAGTCAAATTTGTATTTTTGGCTCCATTTTGCAGAGATTATAAGACTAAAGAGTGAATATTTATATAACTACAATATTATTTTAACCAAAGCAAAAGGTTATTACTAAAAAGCAGGTATAATAAAAATACATTAATTTTTTATATTTTTATATTAATCATGGGTTATTTACTTTGTATCCTAGCCTGTAGCCTTCTCCCTCATTCCCTCCTAATTCCACCCTCCCTCCCTCATCTCCTCCCTGCCCCTTTTCAACTCCACTGATAAGGGAGGACCTCCTCTTCTTCCATCTGACCGTAGCTTATCAGGTATCTTCACAGCTGACTTCAATATCGTCCTCTGTTGCCTAGCAAGGTTGCTTCTCCTTTGGGGGATGGGGGATGGAAGAGAGGTCAAAGAGCCAGCCATTTAGTTCATGTCAGAAATAGTCCCTGTTCCACTTACTAGGGTACCCACTTGCATACTGAGCTTCCATGGGTTATGTCCAAGCAGGGATTCTAGGTTATATCCATACATGGTCCTTGGTTGGAGAAACAGTCTCATAAGAGATTCCTGTGCCCAGATATATTTGGTCTTTGTGGAGCTCCTGTCCTCTCCAAGTCATACTAACTCCCCCTTCTTTCATATGATTTCCTGCACTCTGCCAAAGGTTTGATTATGAGTCACAGCATCTGTTTTGATACAATGCTAGGTACAGTCTTTTAGAAGCTCTCTGAAGAAGTTCCTGTCTTGATGTTAGGAATGTAAACTGGTACAACCACTTTGGAAATCAATCTGGAGCTTTCTCAGACAATTAGGAATAGTGCTTCCTCAAGATCCAGATATACCACTCCTAGGCATATATCCAAAAGAGGCTCAAGTACACAACAAGGACATTTTCTCATCCATGTTCGTAGCAGCTTTATTCGTAATAGCCATAACCTGGAAACAACCCAGATGTCCATCAACAGAAGAATGGACACAGAAATTGTGGTACGTTTACACAATGGAATACTAATTAGCAGTTAAAAACAAGGAAATAATGATATTGGTAGGATCTAGAAAAGATGATTCTGAGTGAGCTATCCCAGAAGCAGAAAGACACACATGGTATATACTCACTTATAAATGGGTACTAGATCTATAAGATAGGATAAACATACTAAAATTGTACACCTAAAGAAGATAACCAAGAAAGGTCTCTGGGTAAGATGATCAATCCTTACATGGAAAGACAAATGGAATGGATATTGGAAGTAGGAGAAAACATTAAAATTTTTTATCCATAAAAAATGTTATAGCATCAGAAATCTATCATAATTACACAGATAAATAAGAGGGTCAGTATTAGAATTAAAATATATAATAAAAAGATTTGCAACACATACAATAAAATGACTTATTTATGGTGCAAAATAGAGTAAAATCTTATAAATATTTCAGCTTTCATGAATTTCAGAAAACAACTGTGCTTATATTATTACAACCACTTGTAATAATATAAGCCAAACCTAAAAACTAATAGAATATAAATAAAACATATCATGGAATACAGTAACACATCGTGTGAAAATGAGTAGTATAGGTTCACTATTAAATTTAATGTAGGATTTTATATACAAAATCCTGTTAATAAAGAAGGTACAGTTTTTTATTTTTATTTAAATATTAGTGAGTCAAAATATTTCTATTTCTTGAAATATGAATAATTATGAAGTAGCTAATGTTTATGAAAATTGATTTATCTGGATAGTAAGAAGGAGGAGTTAAATATTGGTCTCCCATTCATAACAGTTTGTGGAATTCCTTGCATGTTACAAACATGTGTGCCAATAAATCTTTTCATTTTTATTTAATTTTATTTATAAATTTATTTATTACATTTATTCACTTTGTATCCCAGCTGCAGCACCCCTCCCTTCTCTCCTCCCAGTCCCAGTCCCACTCTCACTCCTCTTCTTCTCTTATTCCCTTTCCCTAGTCTCCTGATAGGGGAGGACCTCCTCCCCTTCTATCTGACCCTAGCCTATCAGGTCTCATCAGGACTGTCTGTATCATCTTCATCTGTCCTCTGGCAAGGCTGCTTCCTCCAACAGGGGAGGTGATCAAAGAGCCAGCCACTGAGTTAATGTCAGAGACAGTCCCTGTACTTCTTACAAGGGAACCCACTTGGAAACTGAGCAGCCACTGAGCTTCCTTTGAACAGGGGATCTAGGTTCTCTCCATGCATGGTCCCTAGTTGGAGTATCTGTCTTTGCAGAGCCTCCTGGGCCCAGGTATTTTGGCACTGTTGTTCTTCTTTTGGAGTCCCCATCCCCTCCAGGTCTTTCTATCTCCCTCTTCTTCCATAAGAACTTCCACACAATGCCCAAATTTTGGCTATGAGTTTCAGTAT
>REGO01001083.1:263151-275294 GCA_010120015.1 Rhombomys opimus | reverse complement strand
TCTTCTAACAGGTTTACTGTGTCTGGTTTTATGTTGAGGTCTTTGATCCACTTGGACTTTAATTTTGTGCAGGGTGGGTCTACATGAAGAAAATTGGAGTTAATATTTTTGATAAAAAATATTCTATATTTGGCCTAAGACTCTGAAGACTAATTATTTTTTCCTTTTTTTATTAATTACAGTTTATTTACTTTATATCCCAGCTGTAGCCTCCTCCCTCATGTCCCCCGAATCCCACCCTCCCTCCCTCATTTTCTCCTCTGATAGGGAAGACTATTTCTGAATAAAATTTAGTGGAAAACAGAAAACTGAAATGTGAGTGTAAAATATTTTTGTCTAAATTTTCCAGTAAGAATGTATTCAGATTATAAGCATAGAATACAGATTTAATAATTTCTACTTAAAACTCATGTGAATAGATTTATGAAAGCTACCTCTTTTTAAGAAAGGGAGGTATGCTCCCTATTATATTATCTCTAATTTGTCATAATTCATGTTGAAGTGAATGATACTCTTACAAAACAATAGTTCCTTGCTGGACTAGTGAACTGTTATTTTGCTCTTTTGCAAGAATACCTCACCAAATCAGTTGCATGAAATGTTGCTTTATTTCAAGTCACAGACTGACAGTGAAGGCATGGTGGCAAACTGGTTCTAGTTATGGTTTCAGGGATCTGAGGTAGCTGTTCAAATTCCTTCAGCATACAGGAAACAAAGACAAGAATGCATTGTTCATTTGCTTTGGTCTCTTTAACTCAGTCTGTAATCTCAGCCAGCCACATCCATGTTTTGTCTTCTTTGGTTATTTATTTATTTATTTAGTTATTTAGTTATTTATTTTCTGAAAAGGCTTACTATGTCTGGTAGTTTATTCTTAGTCATATATAATCAGGATGAACCATGAAACACTCAATGTCCATGTCAAATAATACACTGTTAAAAGAAAAATCAATGCTAACGGAGATAATATTTATCAAAACAGAAGTAGTAAGCATTTTGTAAGTGCAGTGCTTTCAACTCTCAGAATTTCAATGTAAATACCAATTGCTAAAGATACCAAACCCTTTAGACGCAATGCCTGGAGCAATCAAGCTGAAACTTACCTTTAAGTCTCCTGAAAATTAGCTCTTGTGGTCCTGGGAGATGCTAACCAAGCTTCCTGGGGAGAAAGATGATCAATAAACCTACTTATCTGTGATGCCCATTGATTCAACAATAATTAGAATGTCATGATATTCCCAAGTGTGCAAAAGTGGCACTTAAATCTTTGAGTCAACCAACAGCTGCCAAGTTGGAATTAAGGGCCACTCACTAGATGGAAATTCATGCCATACGCTATAAGCCCAGACATCTACCCATGGTAGGTGAAACCATGGACCATAAAGGAGGACCTACCACTTCTACTTTGTAAGCCAGTATTACTTCTAAATGCATGTTAAATACTTTTCCTTTAAACCACACATCAGTTTACCTCACAGTCATCATCAAAGAACCTTCCTTGTACAACAGATTGAGAAGAACACACCCACAGATGCATGCTTGCACACACGCGTGTGCGCACACACACACACACACACACACACACCATACACACACACACACACCATACACACACTAGGTCAAATGCAATGAACAACTCACTATGAGGTACTCAATTCTAATTCGTAAATCTAAAAGCTCAGAAAGCAATGTGGAAGAGGAGATTTAAATAAAGTATGTAAGATTCAGAGGACCAAACTTCTGCTAAAAGACTTTTTCTTCTATAAGTGACAGGGCAGCTGCTCTCATGAAATCTCAATAATAGCAGCTTAAACAGACCAGTATACCCACAACTCCATCATGATATGCTCTGCCTCTTCATGGAGTTCTTAATAGTTCTGGTAAGAATGAGGAGAGAGACAGAGTGGTTAGTTCAGAAGAAGTAAGAGAAGGCTGCCAGAGAGACATAAATGGACTGGGAGGCAGTCATCCAGAAATGAAAAACAAGACAGGAGAGGAAATGCTAGAGAGGAAAGGATAATCAAAGGGAAGAGTGGAATGTCAAAATCGTAATGAACCTATGTGTCTGGCTATTCATTCATCTTAGAAGATGATTCTTGCTTTTTCTCTGATAGGTTTAGCATTGACTCACTTGATATCAATAAGGATGCAATGCAGCGGTTCCTTTGTAAACTGGGTATATAGGTCATGCCAAACAAGTAAGCAATTATTATGAAGAATAATATAACTCACAATCTCAATGTGCAAAATCTTAGCAGAAAATAGCTTCAGTATCATTTATGATCTTATGTAACACTGAATTTCCATTAACTCCAATTTAAGTCAAGCTGACAAGTTTCAGGAGGCATTTGTTAGGACCAGTAAATATTCTTGTTCAAGTGTATAGGAAGTACATTTTCTATTATAGGGTAACAAGCACACACTTAAAATGAAGTGTAGATGGCCTTCTTCTTTTCCACTAAGTATTTACAATTATAAAATATGAATGCATATTGAACCATGACATTACCCCACACATATTCTCTGTCATTCTGTCTCTGTCTCTCTGTCTCTCTGACTACCACACACACACACACACACACACACACACACACACACACTAATCATAATTGGCCAGTCTTCATGGTTGTTGTTAAAGTTTAGGTGTCTTTTCCACACATTCTATTAGTTCTGGTTTTGGTTCCTCACTATTGGAATGTAACAAATATTGGTATTAATAATATCACAAGTTGTTCTCCCATTTTTTACAACATGTATTCTGAATATTTTGAGCTAAGAAAAAAAATATTACTGAGACCTTCTGTCTCTTGAGTGCAACAATCTGTTTCGTCGTTATTGTAGTGTACAAAGCGGTACTCATTTAGTGCAGCCGCACTTAGCAAACTCTGTTTCTATAACCTTGGTCTCCCATGCTGGTGCAAGCTGGTTCCAGGTAAAATTTTGATGTCAGTGAATGTAATACTCCTACTAAATGCTGAGAACTTCTGAGAACTAGAGTTTGCAGCGATGGGAGTGCATGCAATCTAGGTCATTATATTTAGTGCATTGTTTTGTCAGACTACACTGAAGCATGTGCAGCGAGTTGCTCATTAATATCAGGGATTGACAAACTCTGGAACTGTGCCTAGACACTGAAATCTATCATAATGTCATTAAACGAATAAAGATCAGAAAATAATTGCTAGTGTATTCAGAAAAAAAATACATGTTATTTATCATCATTTTCTTAACCTTCACTTGAAATATCTTTTAATTATAAAATGACTGACATAAAAAGAATCTTAATCATTTTAGAGTAAAATGATCAACTTATATCAATGTTATATTTATATGATCTAAATCAGGGCAAAGAATTAAGTCAGGAAATATTTATAAATGCACAGTGTCAGAAGAAAAAAAAAGTGTTAACTTTTGTTATCCCAAATTTGATTGAATTCACCAAACATCCAGTGAGTTCCTTTAGACTTACAAGGAGAAATAACCCTCATAAGGCAAGGGACATAGCCAATTCCAGGCCCCATTCCTGAAAATTCTGAGGATGAATTTTCATCCTTATTATCATCATTACAGAGTGCTGCAATCAATATTCAATCTATGTGAGTTAACTACTTTCATTCATGTAACATAGTAATTAATCTGAATGATTTTGAAGCACTTTTATCTAGTACTAATCCAATTCTATCTCTTATATTTTTCTCTTCCTTCCTACTTTGCTTCTCTTGCCCCTGAGGTCTCCTGGATTTTTTTTCCCAAATTATTTACTCTACTCTATGTCACTGAGATATCATTCACAGATTTCCAAAGACCTTAAAATACCGCATAGGATTGAATACTACCTAGATACATCTGAGTCTCTAGTTTCCTTTCTTTTTCCAAGTGTTTTTTTTTTAATTAAGAATTTGAGTGTCTACATCAGCTAGACATAGGAATAAAATATAAACAGAAATTAAACTTTTCATATTGATATTGTTAATATCCTGACCAAATTCATGAGAATTTAGATAAAAGGAAAGAGATAACATTTGATTAGAAGGAGTTTTAGCATAAATACTCTACACACATCACATATAGCAGCGTGATCTGGGCTTCTGTCAGCAGTGTGTGTGTGTGTCTGTGTATGTGTGTGTGTGTGTGTGTGTGTGTGTGTGTGTGTGCCTGTAACATGATAGGATTTCGAAACTAAATTTGAATCACATATGTTTTTCACCTTACTTTTCCAACCTTGTCTCTTTTAATTTCTGGTGACTGTTAAAGATTTTGTGCTTGGCAATTTCCTCTCTTTTCAAAGCATGTTCCTCCAACCCTAAATTCTGTTCTCATCACTTCCTATGCTGCCTCAGGTCCTTCCTTCAGCTTCCTCTTTTTTTAATTTTTTTATTTAACTTTTATTAATTACACTTTATTCATTTTGTATCCCCCCATAAGCACCTCCCTCTTCCCCACCCGGTCCCATCCTCCCCCTCCTTTCTGCTTGCATGCCCCTCCCCAAGTCCACTGATAGGGGAGGTCCTCCTCTCCTTCTTTCTGATCTTAGTCTATCAGTTCTCATCAGAAGTGGCTGCATTGTTAGGGTTCTAGGTTATTTCCATGAATAGTCCTTGGTTGGAGTATGAGTCTCTGGTATGTCTACCTGATGTAGAATTATTATTGTTTAGCTCTTGTTGAGGGTTATTTTTGTCTATTTTGAGTTATTTTGGTTTCTGATCATGGTCTAATTCAAGGCCTTAAAAATATGAGGCAATCTCTCTAACACTGAGCAGAAACACGGGCCAAATTGGTTGTAATGTTACCTATTTTCCTAGTATGAAACATATTAAGGTTTTATCAATTTTATGTATGTTTGCAATCAACCTACATTTTACTATCTTGTAGTCCTAATATGTTTATGTGTTCTATTATATGAATTTTACCACTACTTATACTTTTATAGGGTGGGAACACAGAACATAGGTTCCATTAACAGATTTTTAAATTTACTATCACTATTTTTCTTCAGTCCCATGATAGCTTCTTCATTTTATCAAATTGTTGCTTGTTGAAGTCTTCCTTAAAGAGTTTATTGAATTTTAAGCCCCATGCCTCATCATAATCTTCTCTCCCTAGTTTATTATGGTCATCAATTTCCTTCACTAGTTAATATAAAGTAGTTTGTTCTCATTAATATGAATTCAAAGTTACAAAATTTTCTCACTGCTTTAGATATACATGTAGAAACTTTATCCTCTATGTTGTTATTTTATGTCATTCTTTAATCTTTTTCATTTGAATTAATACTTAATAAATTTTTCAAAATTAAAAAAAATAATTTGAGTGTCACTGTAAAACTTCCCAAGGAAAAGAGCCTTTGACATCTGAGAGGTTCATCACGTTCATGTGTGGAGAGTTGGGGGCTGCAGAGCAGTGAGACAGATCCAGCTGATTACTGCCCTGTGAAGTGCAACCCTGTGTCAGCCTACTTTGTTTATTCAAGATGAACTGGACCAACAGCACCCACCTAAACAGCTTTGTTAGCTGTAGTGGCAATACTGCTCCCTGCTTCTTATTCTGTACACAGGATGCAAGAAAAGCCTCACCCATTTCCCTTAAAGAAAAAGAAAACAGAAGAAAAGAAAAATAAAGAGCTTCAAAACCAGGACTTTGCACTTACTGATGGTCTCTCTGCTTTCTTCAGCATCACTCTTTCTCAAGAATCCTGTGTTCCTAAACTATATTCTTGGGGTAGCTTGTACAGTTTTAAAAAGTTATTATAGTTATTCACTACATTTCCAATATTACAAAGGTTTGCAACTCTTAAACTCAAAAAGTCTTTCAAGTACATAAGGCAGTGACTAAGAGGGAAAGGTATCTTCTGCAAAAGCAGCAAGATAAGTAAGAAAGCACAGATAAGCAGTATGGTAAGACAAGTTCTTTTTAAAATTTATTTATTGTTTACTAATTATAATTTATACATTTTGTACCCCTGCTGTAGCTCCCTCCATCATCCCTTCCCATTCCTAACCACCCTCCCTCAAGTCCTCATGTGCCCCTCTCCAAGTCCACAGATAGGGGAGGTCTTCCTCCTCCCTCCTCTGACCCTAGCCTCTCAGGTCTCATCAGGACTTGCTGAATTGTCTTCCTCTGTGGACTAGTAAGGCTTCCCTAACCTCAGGGGAAGGTGGTCAAAGAGCCAGCCACTGAGTTCATGTCAGAGACAGTCCCTGTTCCTCTTACTAGGGTACTCACTTGGAGACTTAGCTGCCATGGTTACATATGTACAGGGGATCTAGGTTATCTCCATGCATGGTCCTTGGTTGGAGTATCAGTCTCAGAAAAGACCCCTCTGCCCAGATTTTTTGGGTCTGTTGGTCTCAGTGTGGAGCTCCTGTCCCCTCCAGGTCTTTCTATCTTGGCTGTCTTTCATAAGAACTAGAAAAGATCATCCTGAGTGAAATATCTCAGAAGCAGAAAGATATGCATGGTATATACTCACTTATAAGTGGATACTAGACATATAATAAAGGGTAAACATACTAAAATCTGTACACCTAAAGAAGCTAAGCAAGGAGGCGGACTGGGTAAGATGATCAATCCACACTCAGAAAGGCAAAAGGAATGGATATCAGAATAGGAGAAATCAGGGAACAAGACAGGAGCCTACTACAGAAGGCCTCTGAAAGACTCTACCCTGCAGGGTGTCAAAGCAGATGGTGAGAATCATAACCAAACTTTGGGCAGAGTGCAGGGAATCTTATGAAAGAAGGTAGGTCATTTTCAAAAGACAAAAATTACATATATGTGTGTGTGTGTGTGTGTGTATTTATATATACTCACATTAATTGGTTTTTCTTCCAACTTTAATAAAACATTCAGTGCTCAGACACAATATGAAAGCAGAATTAGAAATGTAGCTTGCAAATATTGGTCAGTAAAATAATCTTATTAAGAGTATTTTTGACATACAAAGTACAGCAAGTAGAATTTTATGTAGTTAAGGAAAATGTTTAAGATATCAACAAAATTTTGTTCACTACAGGCTTTTGACATAGGACCTAGTGATTCTTTGGATATCCTTAGTTTCTGTTGTTTTGTCCCTCTTTTCATTTCTAATTTTGTTGACTTGGACAATGTCCCTCTGCCTTTTAGTTAGTTTGGCTAAGAGTTTGTCTATCCTGTTTCTCCAACCAAGGACCATGCATGGATATAACCTAGAACCCTTGCCCAGATGTACCCCATGGCAGCTCAGTATCCAAGTGGGTTCTCTAATTATGGAAACAGGGGATGTCTTTGACATGAACTCGAAGGCTGGCTCTTTGACACCCCCATCTTCACACACAAGGGAGGAGCAGCCTTGCTAGGCCACAGAAGAGAACATTTCACCCAGTCCTGAAGAGACCTGATAAGCTAGGATCAGATGGAAGGGGTGGAGGACCTCCCCCATCAGTGGACTTAAAGAAGGGCAGGGAGGAGATGATGGAGGGAGAGTGGGATTGGGAGGGAAAGAGGGGGAGTACAGCTGGGATACAAAGTGAATAAACTGTAATTAATATAAAAAATTTAATTTAAAAAGAGTTTGTCTATTCTTGTTGATTTTCTCAAAGAACCAGCTCTTGGTTTCATTGATTCTTTGAATTATTGCTTTGTTTATAATTTGCTGATTTCAGCCCTGAGTTTGATTCTTTTCAGCTGTCTATTCCTCTTATGTATGTCTACCTCTTTTGTTTCCTAGTCCTTTAAGTTGAACTATTAATTTGATTTGTGCGATGTCTTTAATTTCTTTATGAAACACTTGGTGCTATGAACTTTCCTCCTAGCACTGCTTTCATTGTGTCCCATAGTTCGGAAAGTTAGCACTCTTGGGGATATATGCAAGAGCTGCTCAACCTACAGAAAGGACATTTACATAACTATGTGCATAACAGATTTATTTGTAATAGCCAGAATCTGGAAACCACATAGGTAACGACATAATTACTAACCAGCAATTAAAAACAAGGAAATCATCAAATTTGCAGGCAAATGGATGGAACTAGAGAAGGTCATCCTGAGTGATGTAACCTGCAAGCAGAAAGACACACATGGTATATACTCACTTCTAAGTGGATAATAGAACTACAAGATAAACATACCAAAATCTATACTCCTAGAGAAGCTAAACAACAAGAAGCATCCTAGAGAAGAGGCTGAAATCTCACTCAGAAGGACAAACAGGGTAGACATCGGAAGTAGGAGAAGACAGGGTACAGGAGAGCCTTCCACATGGCGCCTCTGAAATTCTCTACCCATGGGGTATTGAAGCATATGCTGTGACTCATAGTCAAACTTTGGGCAAAATCCAGGGAATCTTAAGGAAGTAGGGGGAGATAGAAAGACCTGGAGGGGAAAGGAGCTCCATAAGTTAACCAACAGAGTCAACAAATCGGGGCCCTTGTGAGCCTGCAGAGACTGGTAAATAAACCAAGGACCATGCATAGAGAGGCTGTAGACCCCTGCTCAGTGTTGCCCATGGACAGCTCAGCCTCCCTGAGGGTTTCCTAGTAAGGGGAGCAGGGACAGTCTCTAGCATGAACTCAATTGCCTGTTCTTTGATTATCTCCTCCTGGAGGGGTGGACTTGCTAAGCCACAGAGAAGTATGATCCAGGCTGACCTGATGAGATCTATTATGTTGTGGTCAGATAATAGGGGAGGAGGTCCTTTCCTTTCAGTGGATAGGGAAAGAACCAAGGAGGAGGGGAGAAGAAGGGAGGGTGTGAACAGAAGGAGATGAGGGATGGGGCTACAGCTGGATAAAGATGAATACATTATAATAATAAATAATAATAGTAATAATTTGAAATCATACATTAAAAAGACATCAAAAACATTTTTGTGTGCTAGAATCACAGAGGCAAACAGATATAATTACAAATGTCAAAGATTATATTTAATATGAGGTCAAAATAGTAAAAAACTTAAAAATAATTAAAATATGATGAAGGCCCTTAATAAATATTATCAATGTTTGCTTATTAAAGTTTGGATGAGATCACAAAACTATAAGGAAACAAAAACAAACAATAAAAAACAACTAATTAATTAAAAAGCAGAGGAAAAAGAAAACACAAAGATTATGATAGTTTTCCATGTGATTCAGTGGCATTTCATATATCTTGTAATTCAGAATGTCTTCTATTTCAAAATATACTTCAATTTCTACCATAAGCATAAATGCTATGTGCATTTCTTCACAAAATTTCAAGAATGATCTTTATCCAGTTGAAAGGAATATAAATGTCCTTTCTTGTGTGCTAAGAAAAACAGTTCACGTATTTTTTTGGTGTTGTTCTGTATGTTTCTTGTGCTTTGATAAGTATCTCCTTCTTTAGGGAAAGTCTGCAATGGTGCCAGAGATTTGACTGGGGGATTGGGCTTGAAGGAAAGGAAGAGAAGTGAAAACAGATGAGCAGTTATTTTAACACAGTGGAATTCTAGGTAAATCAGGATTGGACATCAAATAAATATACTCAGAACATTTAGTACATCAGCCTTCTCAGTAGGCTGTTTGCCTCTTGTTAAATTAAAATTTTCAGTGCACCTCATTTTTTTTTTTACTTTTGCTAAGAACTTCCCTTACCACGTACACAAAGTGTTCTTCTATGTGATAATTAAGACATTTCTTGGTAGCAGCTCAGTAAGTAAAAACAGTTCTTTCTTTTGTTGTGCTATGGACCTCATCTCAACAGGATGTCCTTCTCTGCCCACCCTAATTAAGAAAACTGGCATAGGGAACTTTCTGCAGATGGATCAACAGCAGGGGCTACACAGATTTCCTTCATGGGCTTAATAGTTCTATCAGCAGCCACATCACTTAGAAGGCATCACTGCTTTCTCTACATCATACGCTCCTGCCAACACTCCCTTAAAATTGCTGCTTAGATTCCTCTCAAAGTTCTCCAGAACATTCTTCTACATGTAATTTTCTTCTGACACCACTCCTTATGTATCTTTACTGACATTATCTACTAGGTTACTTGTGACAAGACATAACTGGAAGCATCTTTTTAGCCACATTTCAGAAAAGCAGTGCCCGTTGGAAGGAAGTGGTTATCAACTTTTGACTGTAAAACATCGAGTGGTTAAAGTCACTGTTCACGCTTAGATGATAATTACAGTCCTGTGTTTTGGAAGTTGTTACGCAGGGTTTTTGTTCTAGCTGCGTTCTAACCCACCCTCATCTATGCCCTTTAGAGAAACAGTGGAACAAAAACAGCTATGCTAGTTTCGTACCTGTTACTGCTAACTGAATTTCTCATATATTTCTTCTTTGTTCTGTCTTATTTTCATCACTTCTTCTTTCCTTTTATCCTCTCCTTTAATTTCTCATCATTTTGAGACATGATGGATGCATTCACACTCTTTGTTGCCTTTTTCCTCTCTTTTGTGAAATTCAAGATAAGTTGCAAAGGAGACTTGGAAACAATGCATCCAATATTGCCTGTGTGCATTCTGTGTTCGCTTGCAATCTTCAGTGTAAAGCAGAACTGAGAAGCATTTGTTTTGCATTTTCAACATATCAGAAAGCAATAATGATTTATCTCACAATTCTCAACATAATTGTCTATTTTAAAATTTCCAAATAACTTAAAATTTCAAGTATTTTTTATTCTAGGGTCAGATGGAAAGGGAAGAGGACCTCCCCTATCAGTGGACTTGGAGAGGGAAGGAGATGAGGGAGGGAGGGTGGAGTAGCAGGGAATGAGGGAGGGGGCTACAGCTGGGATACAAAGTGAATAAACTGTAATTAATATAAAAATATTCAATAAAAAAAGGGCAGAAGGCAACAGTGGGTCATGTCATTTTGCTACTATTTAGTGAAAAACACCAACTGTGACTTTAGGCCCAGAAGAGCCAATATCACTTGGCAAGCACTGATTCCATCCCAACATTGCAGCTTGCTCATATTCTCCTGCATGTTTGCACTACTGTGGGAGTCATATTATTAATATGAACAAAGGAAGGTAACTTTCATCTGTTAGAAACAGAAATATATGATGAATGCCATCAGTTGTCTATCCTCCAAGAAGTCCTTCATTTTAAGGAAAAATTATTACAATATTTCTTAATGGTAAAAGTTAATTTCTTAATGGTAAAATATGTTAATAAAGTTAAATTTCATAGCCAAACTTTGGGCAGAGTGCAAGTTATCTTCTGAAAAAAAGGGAGAGGAAAGACCTGGAGGAGACAGGAGCACCACAAGAAGACCAATAGAACAAAAAAAAATCTGGGCAAATGGGTCTTTTCTGAAACTGATGTTCCAACCAAGGATCATGCGTAGAGATAACCAAGAACCCCTGCACAGATCGTAGGCCATGGCAGCTCAGTCTCCAAGTGAGTTCCATAGTACGGGGAACAGGGACCGTCTCTGACATGAACTCAGTGTCTGGCTCTTTGATCACCTCCCCCTGATGTGGGAGCAGCCTTACCTGGCCACAGAGAAAGACAATGCAGCCACTCCTGATGAGACATGATAGGCTAGGGTCAGAGGGAGGGAGAGGAGGACCTCCCCTTTCAGTGGACTTGGAGAGGGGCATGGCAGGAGATGAGAGAAGAAGTATGGGATTGGGAGGGGTTGAAGGAGGGGGCTACAGCTAAGATACAAAGTGAATAAACTGTAATTAAGAAAAAATAAATTTTTAAAAAGTTAAATTTCTTACATGCTTTATCCTGTGATATATTAACAATGGCTTTGTTAAAATAATAACTAATGATTGCCTGAATGGGACATGCAGTTGAATCCCTATACATAGAAGATATTTCTTGTCCTTTATACAAGGTTTACTTTTTTAAAATTGGAGACATGAAGCAGATATTGTGACATTTGTCTATGAGCCAAACTCCTGAGAGGTAGAGGTGGGAGAATCAGGAGTCCAAGGTAACTCTGAACTACATAGTGTCTTTGAGGCTAACTTAAACTACAAAAGACCCTGTAAAAAAGCAAGAAAACAACAAAATCAAAAAGTGTACAAAAAGTCAGATAGAACAGTAGAATTTTAGCATATCATATTCTAAAACTGTTTCCTTTTCATTAAGTATAATAAATTTCAAAATTTTCCAAATATAAAGTTATACTCTCTTCATTTATCTCCGTTAACCAAAATGCTTTAAATTCTAGCTTTTTTTAAAAAAA
>REGO01001083.1:182305-192710 GCA_010120015.1 Rhombomys opimus | reverse complement strand
TTCAGTTGAGGGGCATCTGGGCTGTTTCCAACTTCTGGCTATTACAAATAAAGCTGCTACAAACATGGTTGAGCAAATGTCCTTATTGTGTACTTGAGCCTCTTTTGGATATATTCCTAGGAGTGGTATGGTACTTTTCTATATTAATTACAGTTTATTCACTTTGTATCTCAGCTGTAGCCCCCTCTTTCAATGACTCCCAATCCCTTCCTCTCTCCCTTCCTCCTTCCCTCCCTCCCTGCTTTCCTCCCTCTCTGCTTCCCTTCCTCTTCCCCTCCCTCCCTCCTTCCCTCCCTCCCTTGTTTCCTCTCATGCAATTCTCCAAGTCCACTGATACGGATGTCCCCCTGACCTTCCATCTCACACTAGGCTGTCAGTCCTCATCAGGACTGGCTGCATTGTCTTCTTATGTAGAGTGGCAAGGCTGTTCCCCACTCAGGGAAAGGTGATTAAAGAGCTAGTCACTGAATTCCTGTCAGAGACAGTCCCTGTTCCCCTTACTAGGGAACCCATCTTGGATACTGATATACCACATGGGCTACATCTGAGCAGGGGTTCTAGGTTATCTCCATGAATGATCCTTGGTTGGAGAATCAATCTAAGAAAAGACCCCTGTGCCCAGATTTTTTGGTTCTGGTGCTCTCCTTATGGAGCACCTGTCCCGTCCAGGTCTTACTATCTCCCCTTCTTTCATAAGATTACTTGTACTCTGCTCATAGTTTGGTTATGAGCCTCAACATCTCTTTGATATGCTGCTGAGTGGAGTCTTTTAGAGGCCCTTTGTGGTAGGTTCTTGTCCTGTTTCCTGTTTTTTCCTTATCCCAAAGTCCATCCTGTTTGCCATTCTGAGTGAGGATTGATCATCTTACTCAGGGTCCTCCTCCTTTCTTAGCTTCTTTAGGTGTACAGATTTTAGTATGTTTATTCTTTTTATATGTCTAGTATTGACCCGTCCTGCAGGTCTGTCACTGGAGATCTTGAATGGGGGAGTGGAATGAATAAGGGGACAAGGGCTCGAGAAATGAAGACCAAGACAATATCTCTGATCAAAGTCTCCGTTTAATCGAATTTTCCATACAACTATATAGGTAGAAGCGGAAGGAATGTAATTGCCTTTGGCAGGATTACTAAGTGACTAGAAATCACAGGATGGCCCACCAAGATATGTTAATAATGGTAATTTGGAAAGTTCCTCAGAAGAGTTATTTAGGGAGCCCTGAGGGAGAGGAGGATTTAAGGTATTTCAGGAAGATGATCTTATTGAAGGCCCCAGGTCAGCCAGGAGTGCACTATTGTATCTGGGCGTTAGTCCGGTCAAGCCAGGTGCCAAAATTCAGGGGGCAGCAAAGTGCCAGAAGGCCCACGACATAGTGTCCACTTATAAGTGAGTATATGTCATGTGTGTTTTTTTGCTTCTGAGATACCTCACTGGGGATGATCTTTCCTAGGGCCCACCATTTGCCTGCAAATTTCATGATTTCCTTATTTTTCATTGCAGAGTAATACTCCATTGTGTAGATATACCACAATTTCTGCATCCATTTTTCAGTTGAGGGGCATCTGGGCTGTTTCCAACTTCTGGCTATTACAAATAAAGCTGCTACAAACATGGTTGAGCAAATGTCCTTGTTGTGTACTTGAGCCTCTTTTGGATATATGCCTAGGAGTGGTATAGCTAGATCTTGAGGAAGATTATTTCACACCCAAACGGGCTACATTTTGTATTGTACACTTATTCAAGATTTCTCTTTTAGGGTAAAATGAGTATTTATAAATAAAATATTCAAGTATAAATATATAATATACATTAATATATAAGAATACAAATATTTGGTAGTTAGCTATTAATCCAAGTCTTAGTTACTTTCTATTGCTGTGAATAAACACCATGATCAAGGCAACTGGTACAAAAGAAGGCAGATAACTGGGGACTTCAGTACAGTTCTAGAAGCTCAGTGTTTTGTCATATGACAGGAAGCAGAGAAGCGTGGTGTTGAAGCAGTAGTTAACAGCTTTACATCCTTGTCCACAGTCAGCAGACCAAGAGAGATACTGGGTCTGGCATGGGATTTAGAAACCTCAAACTCACCAAGGGCACACTTCTTTCAACAAGGCCACATCTCCTAATCCTTCCCAAACCATCCCAGTGACTGGGGAGCATGCATTCAAACATATGAGCCTATAGGAACATTCTCATTCAAACCATCACCACCTAGCAACTGCACGGAATAAACTTTGCGAAGTGAGAGTCGTGTGCCTTGGGATTCAGCTCAGCCCATGGGTGTTTACCCAGGAGCTCCTGAGGACCAATGTAGTAGTAGAGGGAATGGAATGCTACCTCTTGGCAGTGATTATGGCACGACTGGGCACAGAAACCTAAAGTGGATATAGAGAAATGTCAAAGATAAAGTTCTGAGTACTGGCAACAGCCAATAGTTCAAAATACGGTGCTGACCGCTATGCAGTTTGTCCTCTGCCACTGAGTCAGACCAACCTCCCTGAAGCCTTAGGTAGACACTGTCTTTAGATTTGAGTTAAATTTAGAGGATATCCTCAGCAAAGCAGTAACATAGGGAGTAAGTTAGGTTGTAGAGATATTACAACTTATTTGTTTTACATAAGAAAGGACCAAATCTCCCTTATCCATGGCATGAAAGAAATGAGAAAGTTCCTGATATATGTATGTTGAAGAATTAAAAAAAAGTTTATTAATTTTTGTGATAGTACATAATTGACAGAATAACTGCAAATGAATAATTAATTGACCACCATTGGTTTTACATAAACGAATGCAGAGCTATATGAAAACAAATCTATCATTTTTCTTTTAAATAAGCATAGAAACTTCCTTCTTATATTTATGTTCCTGAAAGATTCAACATATTTATATATAAAATTTAGTGAAATATCAGGTACAACTGCTGCATTAGTAGATTCCTCAAAAAAAGAGGAGTCGTGTTTACTGTAAGTATTGTGCAGATTTGAACTAGGCACCTGATTTTACCCTGAATAGCTTGGATAAACTTCTGGTATGTACTATAAGAGTTAATCAGCTTTCTGTGTGTGTTCATTTGCACTTGATGCATGTAAGGGTAGCTCTCCCTGCTAATGTTATGAACATATCCAGTATCTTGCTCATTAAAGCCAGATCAAGCACCTGCTGCAGTGGTACTCTACCTGAGCTGAGACTAACCTATAGTTGTAAAAACGTACAGTTTTATTTACATCTGTAAGAAGTCTCTACAATTAGGCATGGGGATTTTTTCTTTTCTAATCCTAAACAATTTATAATAAACAGCATCAATTCTATTAAATCATTCTATTTTACCATGAAAGATTATCAGAAAATAAATGCATTACTCCGTATATCATGATTGCTTTTCTAAGTTCCGGCACATATTTTCGTTGTTTTGTTTATTTGGAGATGATTGCACAACATTTCTGCCCTGGCTGACTTTAAGCAACTTCTTGACATAGAATAATCAAAGTATAAGGACCACAACAAAAGTTTTCATTTAATTAGATTACTCATTTGCAAGAAAGTCTTGTCTTCTAACAACTCTAATATATTCAGTCTTAAGAACGTAGTGTTCTCCCAATGCTGCTCTGCAGATAGGAGGGTTTCTGATACTTTTGGACTATGCTTTGCAGTTTACCATATAGAGCATATAGACTGTAGCCATTTTTAACATATTCAGCTGACTTCTCCATGATACGATCTTACATTGTCTGTTATAGTGAACACAGCATTTACCTGCTTTTGAGATATGCCTCAACAGGTACAGATATTTATCTAGTGTTTATTCTCTTAAGATGCTTTATAATCCTAGTTAGGATTATTTATCGTTACATAGCTCTTGGTAACAGTATTATAATTAGTGTCTTACAAATTCTGCTTCACCAGACAATTTTAAAATAGACTTATCTATCTGAATTACGAAACTGTGATAAATACTCTATCACATTTTATTACATTTATCTTATTGTTTCCAGTATTAATAGTAAATAAGCAAATTTCATTTAAAATCAGATAATGTCATTGATTATATTACATTTTAAAAATATTTTTAATCTGGAGAATTATATTTCCTTGTTTCCTATTGGCATTACCATTCAAAGGTTAATCCCTAGTGTGCATCTGTTTTTGTTTCTGGTAGAGAAAAAAAAATGTAGAGAAACTAGCAAGTGTGCAATTCTGGACACTTGAAGGAAACTGATTTTATATGGTCAGCAGATTAAGTGATTACAGAAACAGAAAGACTCCATCCAGCATTCTCTGTAGTATTCAGACTTTCTGTAGTTCTTGTTATTAATAATACTTAGTAAATCACAAAATAAAGGCATTAGTGTTTATTTAAGACGCTGGTTGCACTGATCAGCTGCATTGTTTTTCATATGAAATTCATGAGTTAACAAAGCATATCCTCTTAAGTTTCAGAAACTCTTTATTTGGGATGTCAGAAACCTAATTCTTAATGCCATGACTACGAGTTGTAGTAGAAAATGGCACATCACCTAGTATCAGCCATGGTAGCTCCATGACAGTGGTCCTTGGTATGGAGTGATACAGCTCTGTCCTTTAACTCAACACCTGGAGCTGACTTCAGGCAGCTTTCTGGGATTCTTCCAGAGAGCCCTGTAAGGAAATATGTATATGATCTTAGCCAAGGGATATGCCTCTGGTGGATTATATAGATTTTTTTTTAAATTTTTGTCAGAAGCCCAATTAAAATGTGCCTGCCTTCATTTCACAAATGTCCTAGAATGAGAAAATGAGCTATCAATAGTATTCCTTGCTCTATACTTCCCCACAATAGATGGAATATGACAGCTTCCCTAAGCTTCAGGAGGTTAATTTCACAATTTGTTATATTTTCACACACAGACAAACACACAGACACGTACACATGAGCCAAGACCATTGAGAATGGATTCTTCTCTCAATATTTTGCAGCTTATAAAGCAAAAATTTTTATTATTGACAGGATAGGCTCTGAATGTTATATCTGGGCATGCTGAATTTGCCAAAAGTTATAAGAATATCAAGAAAGATGGGAGATTGCACTTAAGCTTCTTTCTATTGGTACTGTTATGGGAAATTGTAGACTCATGCTGATAAAATCAGAACATCAGGTGTAACTTTTTTTTTTTTTATAACAAGTATTGCTTCTATGGCATCTCTAAATCTTGATGTTTAAGACTCTTTGTCCAACATTTTGAATAGCAAATGAAAAATCTTTTCAACTTTGGACAGCCAAGATTGTCTTAGATTTTTCCTCTGTCTTAATAATATCTCAAGAAATTGTTTAAATTGTCTTTATTCTGCTAATCATTGCAAAGCCTTATCTGTAAATTTGTCTTTATAATATGACCAAAACAAAGTAAAATTTTGTCTGGGGTTAGGTAGAAGATAAGCATGGAAATACTATTTTACCTTTTAATAAGATTTAAAAATTTTAAACATTACAACATTTAACAGTAACTAATCAGAGGTATTGTTACAGTTTGAGCTATTTCAAGGAAGAGTGTATAGACAGCTGAGAGTCCTTGAAAGGTACCCTGCATTGCTTTCCCAGGATCAGCCAAATAATGTGGTTATTTTAAATATCAGGCCATTTGGGATTGAAGTCTTGGATTTTTCCTTCCTGTAAACATAATATATTCACCTAGCAGATGCAAGAATCTGTGAATGCATCTCAAATTAATATAATATAAAGGCAAATGAATAAACACAAGATTTTTTTATTAAGTCTATAAAGGACTCTAACATAGCTTATTCATTTAGGCCCTCGTCTACTTAGACTTGAATATAACAAACTAGGAAACCTGCTATTGAAGAGTATTATGATAAAATGGAAACTCTACAGTGCTTAGTGTGTGAGTTCAAAGCTTTAACTCTTACATTTTAATTCTGAACAGAGACACACACCATATATTATTCACTCAGGAAACATTTCTTTTTAAGTAGCTGAATATACAAAGGAGTTATTTATTCTCTTATGCATAGTTGTTTTAGGAAGATGTGATTTATCCAGAAAACAAAGTCTTTCACTGATCATTGTGCAGTGATGTAACTTACAGATGTTTCATATTTAGAAACAAAATTATTAGGCTGTAAATAAATCAGGGGGACAGGACAGGAGCCTACCACAGAGGGCCTCTGAAGGGCTCTACCCTGCAGGGTATCGAGGCAGATGCTGAGACTCATGGCCAACCTTTGGGCAGAGTGAAAGAAGTGGGAGATAGTAGGGCCTGGAGATGACAGGAGCTCCACAAGAAGAGCAACAGATCTAAAAATTCTGGATACAGGGGTCTTTTCTGAGACTGATACTCCAGCCAAGGACCACTCATGAGATGGCTTGGAACGCCTGCAGAGAGGGTAGCCCATGGCAGTTTAGTATCCACAGTGGGTTCCATAGTAATGGGGACAGGGACTGTCTCTGATAGGAACTGATTGGCCTGCTCTTTGATCACTTCTCCCTGAAGGGGGAGCAGCCTTATTAGGCCACAGAAGAAGACAATGCAACCACTCCTGATGAAACCTGATAGACTAGGATTAAAGGGAAGGGGAAGAGGACCTCCCTTATCAGTGGTCTGGGGGAGGGGCAAAAGTAGGGAAGAGGGAAAAAGGGTGGGATTGGGAGGGGAGGTGGGAGGGAGCTACAGGGGGGGATACAAAGTGAATAAACTGTAATTAATAAAATAAATAGAAATATTTTCAAGTGAAAAAATCATTTAAATATATAATACTCTTATTTCCATTACATCTCTGAATTCACAAGGTTGATTATTTTCTCATCACAAATAAGCTATAAAACAAAAGGTTTGAGGTTTAATTTGGTTGTTATTATGTGAATTTTTTAATAATAAAGTATCATGTAAATGCTTACTAGATTTGCAAACATGACACATCTCTAACGCTCAGTGACTTATAAAAGCAAACAGCTACATCTGTTCATGTTCAAACATCTTAACGCTTTGGTCTTGTATTAAGTTCCCTCCTGTGCCTGTGATTCCCTGTATGTTAGGCACATTGATCAATCTTCAGATCGAACTTTTATATACTACATCTTTACAGGCATCTAGAGAGGTTGGGCTTCCTGCTAAGAGGTTTCTGAGGCAGTGGTAGAATGGTTATCCTAAGGTTTTGTTTTTGTTTGTTTTTGTTTAATCAGATTGTGTTGACAGATTACAAGAAAACAAAGGGGATTCGGGACTATGAAGGTTTAGTTTAAAAACTGCTAAAATGTGTTTCTTCTGAGGAATTAATAGACAACAAGCAATAACAAACTGTTATTTTCAGTAATTGCATAGTTCCTCTGTCATGTGTGATGAGCAGCCTAAATGGCAAAAAGAAACACATGCAAAAATCAGCCCAAAGTAGCCAAGACCTGTTTATAAATTAGAAAATTTTAATTTCTGCTTTCACTTTTTGTTTGGACCATGTAAAGTCAGATTTGTCATACACCTATGAAAGAGATACAGTTTATTAGGAATGAGAGATACTTTTTAATAGGCATGTTCATGCAGGTCTCTCGTTTTAGCAATCTCCATTTAAGACACTCTAGGAGCCTTCTGTTTTTTCTATGACACAGCTTTCCCACTTAGAATCTCTAAGGGAAGGAAAATGCCAATGTTTGATTCCATAGTAAGTGTTAAATTGTTTCTTGCAATCATTTGTTTGGGTGTTAATGACCACATACTTGAATTATCTTGGATAATAGTATTACAAAAGCCAACTAAATTAAAGGGATGTTTGTGTTAAAGGGAAATTTCTCCCTTTCTTGGCATAAGATATGATAATATATTAGGAATGCTATTCTACTTTAAGGAATATTCAAGTCTTTATGTTCAGGTGTCACTAGACCTACTAATTAACAGGAAGACTAAGGTAAGTGCCTCTAATTTTTAATGCTTTCATAATTAGTTTTAGATTAATGACTCAGTGTGGCTTATATGAATTCATCTTTTCCTTAACAAGGGCTCTAAAATATTTACATAACTTTGGAAAATAATGAGTCTGTACAACACTCACCTTTAATGATTGCATTAAAGAAGGTCAGAATTTAAAAAGCAGTTACTAAATATTGCCAACTTTTACAGTCATAGCCTCAATCTAACTTCATTCTGTAGACTCCTAATCTATCACATCCTAGGCTGCTCTTTTTATTTGAGCTTAAGTTTTCATTCTACTGAAGTGACAGCATCAAATAATGAACTTTGAGTATCAGCTTTGAAAAAAAAAAAAAAAGGAACTACAAGTAAATTCCTCACTGAATCACACACAGCATTTACAGCTGGAAAGAGGGAGACATATTTCTGACTGATTTGAAAAGCTATGAGAAAAAAAAAATATCTGAAGAAATGGCACATCTGGACAAATTATTCCTTGATTGTCTATGTACAGTTAAGCTCCAATAGAATAACTGTGAATCTTTCACAATTCTATGGTCAGCAGAAATGTTAATACTTCTCTTTGTTGCAGCTGAGATTCTGTTTGCCCACTCACATATATATATGCATATATATGTATATATATGTATATGTGCATGCATATACATGTATGTATATATGCAGACGTGCTACATTGACAGAACACTAATTAAGATCTTGCTAGTACAGTTAAAGTAATAATGCATAAAGAAAATTTTGTGTATATGATTTCTAGGAATGATCAGGACAGAGGTCTACTATAAGAAGGCAAATGAAAAAGCAAAGAAATGACTGAAATTGCTTATAATTCTAAGAAATAGACACATTTGGTGAATTGCATACTGAAATGTGAATTTTTATGAAGAAAATCCAACTACCTCAGTCCCTTATTACCTTATAAAATAAACTAAATTTGACATGTTTTTTTGTGAAAATGTAATATAACTGACAGTTTAAACCTATTGTTTGGGAAATCAAGTATTTGCACTGTCAAATGCATTAAGTTCTTCTGCAAAAATCATTAACCTTTGACTCTGCTTTGTTAATAACAACAATCCTTATCTCGGGAGTGTGTTTTAGGTTTCTTTGTCTTTGTATGTTTAACATCACTGCACTTATGGAGATTCAGGTACCTATAACTCCACTATATAGGTTCTTCTTGTTCATTTCATAAATTAATCCATATACTTAGCATTGCTTTATGTAAAAGAAGTCTGAATAAGACGACTTAAATATCTCAGAATATATTGAAACAAAAAAATTGATAAAGAATATATACAAAAATAAAATAAAATCTAATACTATAATAATCATCTCAACCAACATTATCAAAAAATAAAAATGTTAAGGTATTAATATTTTACAAGTTATGATGTATGCATATTTGTATTAATATTGCTCTGACACAATTTGTTATTATTTCCCAGGGTTACTGTCTTCTTTCTTTTTATTTACATTGACTACACTTGTGACAAGAAATTTCATACATCTTTAATACTGTCTTTTGAATAGGAAAAATCTAGAATTAATTAATCTATTTTATATAATTAGCAATATATTATTTGTCATATGTTTGCCTACACTTGGTGATTATATATTTAATTTTTTAGAATTACTTGATAATTGATTAACAGAAAAATTTAGTTCTTTTCTTGATTGTTTTATATGCTTATTCTTTGAAGAAATATAACATCTTAATCTTGTTTTACAGTCTTTATTATTGTAATAAATCTTTTACATAAAATATAGTTGGTCATTATACTTTGCTTTAAAATGCACATTAATACTCTCATTTCAAAAAAACAGTATCAGAGAACCTGCATTTTTCAGGTGTTGCAGGAACTTGTGCTTGTGAATTTATGACATAACTGATAAACATTAATACAAATCAATATAATACACTTTAAAACATTCATTTTCCCTCACCCTCAGGACAGCATATTCCCCTGGGTAAAGAAGGAGCCGAATTCATTATGTATGAAGCATGAAACCTTATGTCATTCACATCTGAAACACTGAGTGACTTCTAATGAGATATAGTATAATTGTGTTATTCCTGTGCAGTGATGACTCAACATAATATGAATGCAAAAACAATAACATGAAAAATAGTTCAAAATAAAGGAATAATTTCTACACATTTACACAAAGCTGAAATTCATGAAAATCAGAATCATGTTTGCATTCTGGAAATCTCATGAGTGTTTAGATGATGGAGATTTTAACTTCAGTTTAATCATTACTTCAGACATGCCTAGTGTTCTAGGTGAATGGCACAGTAGTTTATTCTTTACCTAAATATTCACTGATACTATATAGTATTATGAAGATTTTCTTTAAAGCAAGACAAAACAAAATATTAAATGATAAATATCATTTAAATTCAACATATCACAATAGTAAAACTTTTTTCTTTCATGCTGATCATCTATTTCTTTCCAATATATGCTCAGTATGACAACCTTAAAAATGT
>REGO01001083.1:138754-151043 GCA_010120015.1 Rhombomys opimus | reverse complement strand
ATTTACTTATTTAATAAAACAATACAGGGCTACAGAAATTTCTCCTATTAACAGAAAGAAAAATGTTTTGTTTTCAACACAAGGCTAATACAAGTTTGATGGGTGTATTAGCAGATTAAATGAGCAGCTTCTTCATTTCAATCAAGATACTTTCCCATCATGGGATAAAAATTAAAATATTAAGCTGGGCATTGGTAATGTATTAATCCCAGCACCCCAGGAAGGCAGAGGCAGCTGGATTTCTGTGTTTAAGGCCAACTTAGTCTACAGAGTGAGTTCCAGGACAACCAAAGTTACACAGAGAAATCTGGTCTGGAAAAAACAAATAAGAAATTTAAGATATTACCCTGATACTCAGCTAACTACTGAGAAACAAAATAATTTTCTGGAGAGAGAGAGAATGAAAGAGAGAGACTGCTTTAGTAATTGCCATTTTATCTTTTGTTACGTATATGAAGTACATAAAAACAATGGAAATTTTTATAAAAATATACATTTATTGAATGTGTACAATATATCACTCTAATTCCATGACCATAGGCAATATAGTAATATATCAAAGCCACTTAGAAAGAAGATCAAGAAACATATAGAAGAAAAATGTTAAGTGTAGACCACAGCTAACTCTTCAAAAGATAAATAACAACAACAGTTTTCATGAACTCAATGAAACTCATGTAAGCTTATTTTATTGCCTTGTTAATGTCATATAAAATGTTACAGAACTTCTTTTATAAACTTGCTTGATAAATTAGATGATTCTCTTTACATAAAGTATTGACAACCAATGTTTGCTGTAACTAAATATAATCTGCAGGTGAAATACTGTTGTGTATCTGTGATGTAAGGTGTACTACAATATTATTATTAATCACACATGGTTTTCTAAGAAACAGATCTAATAGAATGACCATACACAAATACACACACACATGAGAGGCCATATATGTATGTGTGAAAAGACAGTGTCCTTTCATTCACTAAATACTGAAACAAATTTTGCAAATATTGAGAAAATTTTATGACATATAAAAACATTTCCTCAAAGAATTAGACATTTCTCTATCAGGAAGCATCTGAGTGGGTAGAAATTCAGTCAGTGGGATTCTATTCTACATTATCAAGTTTAAGGACTGTGGCTCAAAGCAATTATACACACACACACACACACACACACACACACACACACTCCTTATCTCTGATGATATAGAAGTTCAGATGGCCATAATGTCTACCTTGCAGGCATAGGTTTGAACTGTTTTGTTTTTCTGTATTACTCACACACTTTTTACAAGAAAAATACTTTCCAATGAAGACATTACCTCTAATGCAACGTATCTTGTAGAATATAGCAAGTATATTGTAAACTGCCAATGTAATTAAGTATTAATTTGGCAAGTCCCTTGGAAGATTTATTAAGCCTCTTTCTATTGTGAGAATTCTAATTAAATGTATCTTATCTCAATAGGTTTAACTGTGATAAATAAATGCTTCAAAATAAGTCTTTTGTTTTGGTTTAATTCATATTTAGTGTTTCAATTTTAGCTCATTTTGAGAAGCACTATTTTAAATAAGAACAAGCCTAAATAAAAGTGAAAAAGCCTGCTTATCAAAATACAAGTAAAATGTGTGTGAAAAAGTCACTAAACAAAGAAATTGTTATTACTTATTTGGATAATTGCTTGCATAAATGAACCTTGACAACTTATTGTATGTCGTTTGATGTATTTCTGAATTTGCTCATAAGCAATTAATATTTTTCACTTGTGATGTGAAAAGTAAGATACCAAAATGGATGACCAAAAGATATATAAGGAATTTTATCAGAGTTATAAAAGATTCTGAAAATGTCTAAAATTATTCTGTTTCTTATATAAACATAATTTATTATAGATATGTCCTGCATTGTTATAATTTAACGAAGTTATATGTATAATGATCATTGGTATAAAACTTCTAGTAATTATAACTTCCAAATATTTTTTGAAAGGAGAAACTAGCTTTCTCTCTTCCCTCCTCAATAAAAATAACATATTGTAAATAATATTCTGTATTATTCTGATTTTGAAAGTCTTGAAAAGATAATAGATGTATATCCTAATTCTTCAATTCTCATAATCCCAGCAACAAAGCCTAAAATTTTCATTCACTGGTATTTAATTTTGAGTCAGTTAATTAAATATCTTACTCTGTCTTTAACTATAAAATATGGTTTTACATTAAGAAGTCTGTTTTCACATGGTTTTAGAATCTTTCATTAGACTTGAAAGGCTCCAGGATAATAGCAGAACTATTTAATGACTTGACAACAAATGATACATTTGTATAATAATCATATACATTCATTATTTAGTAATTGTGGTAAATTAACACATTATTAAGTGTTAGCAGTTACTTGTTATACTCAGGAAAGATTTAGTTTATATCAGGATTAGTATATTTTTCTTCCAACAATGCTCCAGACAGTAAAAACCAGAATTGTTTATCTCAGTACATTCTCTTGATATTGTGACATTATCTAAGTGTATGTTGGGGATCCACAGTTATTGTACCTGTCCAAGTAATTGCATGGGTCTCAGCTTGATTCTCTAACTTCTACAGTTTCCAGTGTAAGTTACAGTCTCACTGTTCTGTTCTTTGATGAATTATCCCTATCTCTTCTACTCAAAATGTTTAGAATTGAGTTCCTATTTCTGTTGTTTGTTTGTTTGTTTGTTTGTTTCTTGGATGTTCACTCTTGTTAATTTTTAATTGTTTTCTTTTCATTGTTCTCCAGACACAAAATCTTGAAACTCCCTACCATTTTCCCTTGTCCTTTTATTTTAGTTTAATTGGTTTTGTAGGATCTAGTTTCACAGCATCTTCTTTATCCATTGTCCATGTCCTTATCCTAATTTTGACATAAAATACTGCTGTTCTAATCATATTTTTTTCGTTGTTTTCCTATGCTTTTTTTTCATTGTCAAAATTTTGTTTGATACAACTCAGTTTAGATAATAGTACAATAAGTACAGCTTAGGTGTTTGAATAAGAATAGACCCCATGAGTCCATGTATTTGAATGCTCAGTTGTCAGGGAACATATTTGAAAGGATTGGAGTAATTAGGAGGTATGGACTTGTTGGAATAGGTGTGACCTTGTTAGAGGAAGTGTGCCATTGTTGGAGGAAATGTGTCACTGGGTATATGCTTGAGGTTTCAAAAACCTAGGACAGGCTCTGACACTCCTTTTGAGTTTCCTGTGGGTCAGGATGTTGAACTCTGAGCTCCCTGCTGCCATGCTTCCTTCCCTGATGATAATATCTGAAACTATAAGGAAGTCCACAATTAAAGGCTTTCTTTTACAAGGATTGTATTGGTCATTGTATCTCTTCAGAGCAGTAAGACATTGTTCCTTTTGACTAAAGCAAATAAGTTTGATTAAGACAAACTTCATATTCCATTTCCACATCTCTCTTGTACTAATCCCACTGAAGCTTCTGACTTTCTCTTTTTTTTTTAATTATTTTTATTTTTTATTAATTACAGTGTATTCACTTGATATCCCCCCTGTACCTCCCTCCCTCCTCCCCTCCCAGTCCCACCTTTCCTCTTCCCCACTAGTGTCCCTCTCCCAGTCCACTGATAGGGGAGGGCCTCCTCCCTTCCCTCTGACCCCAGCCTATCAGGTCTCATCAAGAGCAGCTGCATTGTCCTCCATGGCCTGGTAAGGCTGCTCCCCCCTCAGGGGGAGGTGACTTTCTCTTAAATTATCTTGTTTTTCAATGGTGCTTACAGAGAAGCAGAGTTGTCAGTTCTCATTTATCATCAGCTTTAATAAATTGGTGACATTTGACAGGTCTATTGGATTTTTGAAGCAATCTTTTTCTTTGGCTTTCAGCAACAGAAAGTTTCTTGATTTTAATTTCCCATTCCATTCTTTCTAGTTCATTTAGCATTGAGAAAGCTTTAGCTGGTAAATGATTAAATGCATTCTTAGTATAATTTGGGCATTCTTACTAATATGACTGATGTCTGAGTATTATTTCATGGTGACAGTGTTATTGAAAATGTACATATTCTTTGTAATATGCCTAATTACATATGGTTTTAATTTGAAAAAGATCAGAAATCTCAACTACAGATAGAGTGTATGATGGTTGGCATTTTTGTTTTTCTCTGTCCATTCTATCCTGGTACCACATCCTTTTTCTGTGCTGACTGGTGTTCAACAGATATATCTACTCTAGGCATGAGCATTATGATAAAGGACTGTGTAATGGTGTGTGAGGTATTTAGATTATGTGTGATTGAAAATAATTATGATGGTAATAATTATCATTTTATGCAAATATTTGGCACTTAATTTACATATAACAGTATCTTTCTCTCTGTGATCTTTGTATAATTATAGTGCTTTGGATCAACTGGCTACTTGCAATCACAATTATTTTCTTCATAATTGATTCAGAAACGAAACCTCCATGCATGTTTGTTGCTGCCTCTTTTCACACCTCTTAATTATCTGAGTCTTTTGTGAGGAAAAAAAAAAACAATTTTTAAATGCATACTTCAGCATTTGAATTTTACAGCCATTACAAATAACACATTGTACATATTTCCATTTATTGACGTGGACTCACCCAGAATTGAACACAAAACAACAGCTTGTGACAACGTGCACTTACAAGGTGTGCTGTATTTAATAGCCCACATTCTGCAACAAAACAGAGCTAAAAATTGTGTATGAATGTGCACATAAATGAATCTGTGTGTGTGTTTGTATGTGTTTGTGCATGTGTGTGTAGAGGGGTGGGAGGGCATGTGTGTGTGTCTATAAATTAGAGTTTTACTAAAACAGTTACAGAACTTAAGAAGCCCTAAAGTTAGTAGCATGCTTTGGCAAGATGGTGAGTCAGTTTTGTATTTTTGTACAAGCCCAAAGCCTTATTATGGTTTCGCATCATAAGGAGCCAGTGGTATTCGTCCTATTGTAAGGCCAGCAGCCTCCAGACTTGGGAAATGACAATGTTTCATCTTAGAGTGGAAACTGAAAGTACCCATGACTCCTTTTGAAGGCGGATAAGAAGGAGAAATGTCTCTTATTCCTATCCAGGTCAGCCTTTCTCTGCACTAGCATCTGTCCACTGTAAAAACCATGTTCTCTGCCCAAGGCAGGGAAGCAGCCGGGGTCTATCAGAATAAACTGATGTTTGGAAGGGATTTTGACAACATAATTATTTAGAACAATAAAAGTAGCAGGTTATGTCTCAGGCTCTATGACTTCCCCAGCCGCGGGTTTTGGACGAGGCTTTCAGTATAGGTTTTTTTTTTTGTTTTTTTTTTTTTTTTTTTTTTTGTTTTGTTTTTTTTTTTTCTAAAATTAACATTAACAAGGAAGCAAACTATAACAGTTATACATGAAGATAGCATGTATAGCTGGTCAACTTAGCAACTAAGGCTAAGTAATGAGGTACTGATGATGTGGGAGGTACTGACACACTTTCCATGGTTTTCAGGATAATAGTACTATTAACCTTTCCAAATTGTATGCAAGCTTGCTTGAGCTGACTTCAGAAGCAAATTTTAAAAAATGGGCATTTTGAATCAGCAACAGGTGATGTGATGAGTAACATTTGTCTAAGTCCATAAACTGACTTGACTAAGTCAGTTTTCCTATAAGTTTCACATAAGTCTAGTTCCTACTTGACTTTGGAATTTAAGTTCACGAAATTCTACACTGTGTTCAGGATACACTGTAATCACTGGAAGGCTGGCATGGTCCTGGGAAAGTTATATTTATGCTGTCATTTCTATTGACAGAATTGGGGATCATAATGTTTGGTGATTGGGAGGAATCATAGCCTGGAAGAAAAGCTTTAACTTACATGCACCTGCTTGAAGTTTAACTCCTGAAGCTTATGTTCAAGATACTATTGGAACACTTGGCTGAGGCAGAATGTCAGGCAGGTCATGGTATGGGCTGAACTTCTTGTTCCCTTCTCTTGCAACATGGAAGAAAACTGAAGCACCAATAGAGAGGTGAGTGGGCAAGAGTTGAAACTGAGGTAGTGAAATACACAACTAAGGAAATGAATGAGAGTTAATTAGAGCGTAACTGAACTTTACAATACAAATTCCAGACCTAGGAATGCATATGACTGAGAGCCATAAAATACCGTGCAGACTTCAGTTGTTGAAAAAAAAAGCATACCTTTTGAGAATGACATTCACTGAACATAGTTAGAGACGAATATTTAAAAAAAAAGCAGATTTTCTATGGGAGCGGAGCCCAGGAAACCTATGTAATGCCTATGGTCAGGCCTGAAATACACGATGTCTTTAGGAGTCAGACTCAATATTTAGGAAGATAGTGATTGCCATAACTGCATTTCAGGCAACATGGGCAGAGCACAGACGGCAACTCAGATGGAGACAGCCATCACATATGTCTCCATCTTTGGAATTCAAAAGGTATATAAACCACACATATACAGATATGTCTGTCCTCTAGAGAATAAAATATTTAAGCCTAAGCATAGACTAGAGAAGTGCACAGTTGTTTCTCAAAATGTAGTAATTTCAAAACAATGGAGATAGAAAATTATACAATAAAATCTGACATTAAAAGCAAAGGATAAACATAAATTGAATAATACCATGAAATTAGTATAGAATAAATTAAAAAATAATGATGAAGATGATTAACAATGGGTAAAGCTGTAGTTCAGCACTCTGCTAGCTTTATTTCCAAATTGCCTGTTTCTCTAATGGCATCACTTTTGAGTTTATAAAACAACTCTTATGTTATTCTTTTCTAACATTGCTCATTATTCTAAATTTTCTTTGCCTTATTGAAAGATTATACTTTTTTTTGTCAGCTCTGTGGTGTAACCATTATAGTGCCTACATTGTCAGAGAGAAAATTATCCTATTATTTACTTTTACAATAGCTTTATATAAGCTGCAATTTTTTTTATCTATGTTCAGGCTTAACAATGAGACTTTTTTCATCTACATGGCTGCCTAAACATGACGTGAAGAAGGACAACACCAATACATAAACCAATATGGAAT
Source organism: Rhombomys opimus (assembly GCA_010120015.1). NCBI lineage: Eukaryota > Metazoa > Chordata > Mammalia > Rodentia > Muridae > Rhombomys > Rhombomys opimus. Next base: position 143,988 of record REGO01001083.1, on the reverse strand, counting down.
GAGGAAAGCTCACGAGACTTTAGCCCTAGACAAAGAACTCTATGCAAGAAAGGAATGCTGAGAGCTAGAGAAATAGTCCTCCTAGGAACAGCATACCCCTTGGTTAATCAACACCAAATGCTCAGCCTAGCGCACAGGTACACACACACGTACACAGTCTATCTCTTTATCATCTATTTGTCTGTCTGTCTCCCTATCTATCTGCCTATCTATCTATCTATCTATCTATCTATCTATCTATCTATCTATCATCTATTGATCCATCCATTTCTCTCTATGTATGTATATGTAAGTATGTATGTATATACACATTTGTGTGTGTAACATTAACCTGACTGAAAAGTTATACTTATGTAGCTAGGAATACATGCGCAGATGTGTCGAAATAATTTAAAAATGAGATCATGATTTTGAAAGAAAGTAAGAGTGGGAAGTACATGAAAGAGTTTGGGGATAAAAGGAAGCAAGGAAAGTATAATTTTTAAATATAGATAAATAAATAATAGATAAATAGTAAAAGAATATGTTATATTATTTTAAACAAACACACACACACTCTACTTACTGAGTCCATTTGCTGTTGCTCATATTGTAAAGAGCTTACCATTACAGCATGTAAAATCTTTTTGGGACTCACCCCTCAAGAAAATTGATTCTTTCTCTTTCAGTAGATACTGGTTGTCTGTAGGACTTTGTCCAGAGATTGGAGGTCAAGGAAAAAATTCTCAATCCACATGGATCTAAAACTCAGTTACCTTTTGTGGGGTTTTTTTTGTGATAAAACACCATGCAAGGCAAATTATTAAGGGAAGCATTTAATTTCTGTGTCATGTTTCCAAGACTTAGAGTCCATGAACATCATGGACCATGAACACTTCAATAGCAGAAAGGCATGGTGCTGGAGCAGTAGTTAAAAGCTTACATCAGGTAAACACATAGGAGGTAGGGGGAGAAGAGGGGGCACAGAGGTAGAGAGAGAGACAGAGAGAGAGAGAGAGAAAGAGAGAGAGAGAGAGAGAGAACTAGAGGCTTTTGAAAATTAAAGCCTGTCCTCGGAGCAAACTTGCTCCAACAGGAAGCCATGCTGGTAAGATTTCATTGGTGTAGCTTATCTGATATTTTTGGGAGATGATATCTCACAGCATAGAGTATTAACAAAAAGAACAGAAGCCAATAATTTGATATAAAATTGGAGTGGGGTTCATCCAAAGAATATCGTAGGTACGAAATGGAAGCTGGGAATGAAGTAGTTACATTTTAATTTCAAAAATAAAGAAAATATTAGAAAGACTGTTAAGTTCTTCTGCATGGCCATGTGTTTCAATTTTAATGTAAGGCTTCCAAGTCCTCTCTAGTCATCTACAGGTGGAATCATGTGCTGCTTGTGTCCCTGACTTGCTAATTTCTTCAGGTATTTCTGCCTTAGAGGTTTGAAATGTCCTTCTAGTCCTCTGTCCCAGCACGTAATCTTTGTTATCACGATTGGTCTTGTTCAGAATAAGAGTTCCATTTAGTTTGGGCCTCTGGCTCACACTGATTCTAAATATTAGAAATTAAATTGAATTATGGATCTATGTAGGTATAATCTCTTGTATACTATATTGTTGTTATTAACTTAAAAGTATGGTCTAATAATGCTTATTATTAACCCTATAATTATTGCAGTGGTGTTATCTAAACCACTATCACAATCAGGAAAAGATACCGACACTTGATAGATTTTAGAATAGCCTTATTTCATCAGGGGCATGGCAGATACTATCTCCTAAGCCCCATCTAATGCCATCTGCTCTAATAATTTCTATCGGGGCTACCTCCCTCCATAATTCCATAAATACTTGCTTATTCTCCCATATGGGTCTTTTTCCTCCATCCACAACAATCCGACCATGTGCTCCTCTCCACGCTAACACTTGGAAAGAATTTCAGTTCCAACTTTCTCTCTAGAGGATTTCTAAGCAGATTTGTACATACACAGTTGCCAGAAAACAGAAAATAGAGAATACAGGACTATAATCATTCCTACAGATGCCATGTCTAATATGGCTCCTTGTTTCCTTCCTCTTCCAGTCCCTGTCTTCTTACTTGATCCTTCTGTCACCAAAGCCTGCAAACCTCAACCACGCCTGCCTTGCTTCATCCCTTCCCAGTTACAGTCTTTTTTTGTCCAACAGAAATAATTTCTTAGACAGCATGAACTGATATAAGTGAGAATGTCCTCAGAGTAGCAACCAGATCTTAGGGCTAGTAATTAGTTTCAGAATGCATAACACCAGACCATCCCTGAAACCTGTCATTAAACAGCTGATTGCCCTATAGCTAAGGCAGGAAATAGAACTTAGTAGGTCCAGTAGAGAGAATGATTGCTGGGATAGAGTGAAGGGCTAGAAATTAACCTCTGGACACGGTAAAGGAAAGATTCATGAAACCTGAGCAGAGGTAGCCAGCTATGTGGCAGAATTTAGAATAGAATAAACAAGATGTTAGTTATGAGAAAATCAGGGAATGTGCATGGCCATATTGGCCTAGGTTTTGTAAATCTATTTAAGCCTCATAGTCGTTACTTCTGAGAACAAGGCTGTGCACAAAAACATGGGTAACAGAAAACAAACAAACAAACAAAATCTACAGATATATCCAGGATTCCATGACATTTTCACTGCAGAATTCATATGTAACTAACCTAGAATTCCAGTAATTAATAGACTATTCACTCCTTCAGGTAACCCTCACTGATGCTTTATTTTTAAATAATTTATAGTAAGTCAATTGTTTGTCACAAGTGTTAACAATATCCTAAGGAAGCCATGATGTTGAAACAATTAACAAATACCCACTTGTAGGGAAACTTTAGTCTTGAAATCATTTTTTATTGATATTAAAATAAAAGCTTGATTGTGTGGGTAAATTTTTATAAAGCCACAATACAGGTCATACAATATAAACTTTTAAGAATAGAAATAACACTTGACTGTTCTTTGATCACCTCCCCCTAAGCAGGGAGCAGCCTTACAAGGCCAAAGAAGACGACAATGCAGTCACTCCTGATGAGACCTGATAGACTAAGATCAGAGGCAAGGGGAGGAGGACCTCCCTCATCAGTGGGCTGGGGGAGGGGCACAGATGGGGAAGAGAGAGGGGGATTGGGAGGGGGGAGGGTGGGAGGTACAGGGAAGATACAAAGTGAATAAGCTATAATTAATAAAAACAATTAAATAGAAAAAGAAATAACACTTGGAAAGATTTTCAGTTCCTCTCTAGAGGATTTCAAAGCAGATTGTTGCATTTACAGTTGCCAAAAAGCTGAAAAAGGAGAAACTGGACTATAATCATTGTTACAGATGCCATCTCTAAGATCAACACAGTTTTAAAATTAATTTTCAGTTGTGATTGTTTCTTTGTATTCGACATTTGGGTGCATTCTTATTTGTGTGAGAAGGTGTGTGCACAAATACTAGAACCGAAGTACGGCGGTCAGAAGGCAACAGAAAGTGTACTTTCTAGTGTACATATATACTTGGCTATTATACTTTAAATCTGCTGAAAAAGTTTTAAATAGTTTTATTCAATTATATATTAAATTCAGTAAATTTAAAGATAGTTAATATATATATATTTATATGACTATTAAAATTCGAACAAAATAAATGTTACATATTAAAAATAAATCTTTGAAGAAATCATTTCTACTATACTCCTTAACAAAGACTGTTATTTTCACAGATGCCAGTGAGCTGGAAGGGTGCAGCTAGACTGTGTAAGGAAAATTGCCAAAGTGTTTCATCTCCTAAGATGTGATCTTGTAGTATATGCAAATAAAAGTTGCAAATATGTATGAAGTGTTAAGATTTCTCTCTGAGGATAATTTGAATAGTTTGCCAAACTGAAAATAAAAAGCATAAGAGTTGGTGCTTTTTATAAGTTTTAAAATAATAGGAAATCTTAGTATTCTAAAACTTTTTATCTTTTCAAGAAAAACAACATATGTTATGCTTAAAACATGTCTCTTAAGTAAAGCAGATTTACTTAAGTCTTATAATATATTTTTATTTACCTTCCATATCTTATGGCACCATAGACCCTTTGATTGGATTAATGCTGAAAAGTTCAATCACTTTTTTCTTACATTAATTTTGACACAAGTAATGGATTGAAGTTTTTCTATAAGTGAAAGGATATTTCATAGAAAAAAAAAATGTTATGTCTCTGTCCTCATCAGAAAAGTTTCTGTTTGTAGTAGATAGTGATTAACACACACACACACACAAACCACTCAACTTGTTCATGTATAGTGAGTGAGAGACAGAAATTAACACTTAAATTGCATAAATTCCCACCTTTTAGGACTGCCGAATCAATGTAGAAGAGGCAGCAAATGAGCCATTGGAAATAAGTGAATGTAAGAGAAGAGTCTCTGGGCACAGTAGGGCTTTTGTACATATGAACTCACAGTGGTTTTGAACACACATAAGATTTGTGTAAGCATAATCCAGCCAAAATCTCAACATATAGAGGGGATTTGAAAACAATACCCACCCATAGCCAAGAAACTGTAACAATTAGTAGCTGCTGGAAGAGATTCAATTTATTTCTAAACATATAACTCTAGTAAATTGAACATGCTCCCACTGAAGACCGCAAATACAATACTATTGTGCAATAAAAATTAGTCTTGATTGGATTAAATAACAACAAAAGGTAACAGGTTAGATAGGTAAAGAATATACAATGGATCTGGGAGGACTTGGAGGAAGGGGAGTGAATAGGATCAACATTCAATGTGTAATATCCTCAAAGAAATAAACTAATAAATTTAAATAAAATAAAAGGAAGTAAAGGAGAAGAACGGAAGAAAGAAGGAAAGACGGAGGGAAAAGGGAGAAAGAGAAGAAGGAAAGGAGGGAGGAAACCACACATTTTCTGAGGAAGGAGTTACAGTGCTTTCATTTGTACCCAGAACAATTATGTTTTTAATTTTTTACTGTTATCATCTATATTTGGAGATGAAGTACATATTAAGGAGACATATTCACATGCCAGTTGACAAGCAGTGGATGTTTGATGTGTTATTTTGGTTGTGAACTTTGGGAGCGTCCCCAACAGGTATCCAGATTTTCTGAAGACACACTTGTGTCCTTCCTTTGGTTCTGTATATTGTAATAACGTACCCAAAAAGGTGAAATTTCCTCAGAGAGAAAGGAAAGACTGAAGCCTGGTGAAGACTAGAAAAAAAA
>REGO01001083.1:95974-116237 GCA_010120015.1 Rhombomys opimus | reverse complement strand
GGCAGGGTTCCAGAATCCTTATGGAAGAAGAGGGAAATAGAAAGACCTGGAAGTTACAGGAACTCACCAGGAGAACAGAGCCAAAACACCTGGGAACTAAGGAACCCTAAGGCCCCCTGGGGCCTAAGGACTATGTATGGAAATGACCTAGACCCCCTTTTCAAAGGAAGAGCATTGGCTTCTCAGTTTCCAAATGAGTTCCCTAGTGAATGGTACAGGGGCTATCTCTGACATGAACTCAGTGGCTGGCTCTTTACTCACCTTCCCCTGGGGGGAGGGGTACAGCTTTGGCAGGCCACAGAAGAAGATGATGCAGCCAGCCTTAATGAGACCTGATAAGCCAGCTTCATATAGAAGGGGAGGAAGTTCTCCCTATCAGGGGACTAGCAAAAGAATATAGGAAGGGAAGAAGGAGAGTGGGTAGGACTGAGGGAGAGGGCTGCAGCAGGATACAAAATGAATAAATTGTAATAAATAAATATACAAATAAAATAAAATAGAAAGAAAATATAAATATTGGTGGGAGCGTGCTGTAAAAGAAACCTTTGTGAAATTTTAAAAGTATATGATAGTTATTATAGTATGTCGTAAAGAGAATCCTCAAAAAGCTAAATGGAACTGCCATATTATACAGCTATATCACTGCGGGTTATACACAAGCAATTATCAAAACCACCTTAAGCTATAGCTATACGCACATTTCCACTATTTATGTGTTCACAAAAGCTGTGTCATAGAACAAGAGTAGGAATCCTTCATTGGATGAACGGAGGAGGAAATGTGACACACGTGACAATGGAACTGTATTCATTCTCAAGGAAGACCAACCAAAATCATAGCATTTGCAGGAATGTGGATGCCAATAGGTGTGAAGTGAAGTAAACCAGATTACCTAAGAAAAACACTGTAAAACTTCATTTCTTTTTCTTGTAAAAGTAAAAGTAGAAGAATAGCGCTAAGGATATGAAAACAGAAAGGGAATTGGAAAAGAAGGATAAAAGTTGAAAATGCAGGTGAGTTTGCATATTTTAAAACATTACTATAGGAGAAACATACCAAAATCTGTACACCTAAAGAAGCTAAGCAAGGAGGACCCTGGCAAAGATGATCAATCCTCATTCAGAAAGGCAAACTGGATAGACAGCAGAAGAGGGAGACAGCAGGAAAAAGGACAGGAGCGTACCACAGAGGCCTCTGAAAGACTCTATCCAGCAGTGTATTGAAGCAGAGGCTGAGACTCATGACCAAATTTTAGGCAGAGTGCACAGAATCCTACGAAAGGTGGGGACATAGAAACAACTGGAGAGGACAGGAGCTCCACAAGGGAACAACAGAAATTTAAAAAAAAAATATTCTGGTTCCAGGGGTCTTTGCTCAGACTGATACTCTAACCAAGGAACATTCATGGAGATAACCTAGAACCCCTGATCAGATGTAGCCCATGGTAGCTCAGTATCCAGTTGGAATTCCCTAGTAAGGAGGTCAGGGACAGTCTCTGACATGATCTCATGGGCTGGCTCTTTGATCACCTCCCCCTGAGGGGGGAGCAGCCTTACCAGGCCACAGAGTAAAACAATGCAGCCAGTCTTGATGAGACCTGATAGGCTAGGGACAGATGAAATTGGAGGAGTACCTCTCCTATCAGTGGACTGGGGGAGAGGCATGGAAAGAGAAGAGGGAGGGAGGGCTTGATTGGGAGGGGAAGATGGAGAGGGCTGCAGCTGGAATACAAAGTGAATAAATTGTAATAAATAAAAAATAAATTAAAGAATTTACACTAAAATATTGTTTTATATAATTAACATATCCTAATGCAAAAATCGCAAAACCAAGTAGAAACCCTAATTTCTGACCTGTAATGTAGAAAATATTTTACAATACTATTCTTGTAAATAGTGATTATGCTCTAAAAGAATGTATCCCTCTAGTAACTCATGTTGAACATTATGCCCTAATGAAATATCATGAAGGGAAGCCCATAGGAGCTAATGAGGAACCAGGGATCCATCACTGTGTTCAGAATTAATACCTCATAATTGGTCTTGACATGGCAAGTTATTCTCCTTTCCCTCCTGTTCTCTGGTATACTTAGCTAGATATTCTTGAGAAAGAAGAGTGACATGATCTAGAAATTGAATTTATAAAAATCTGATCTTGTACTCAATAGCATTTTAAACCTAAGAAATAGTTAAATTTACATTCTTCTTGAGGAACCTAGTATGAAATATTTTTTTAAAAACAGAATACATAAATACAGTAAGTTATAAATAACTGAAAGCCATTAAATGTGTTTTCCTTTAAAATCTGATTTACTGATCATGAATATGATTGACACAATCCACTTACCAGCCTCACCCCTCATACACTTGGTATTCTTAGTCTCCAATCACTCATACAATAGAAAAGTGTGTTTTATGAAAGGGAAGAGCTCCTGGTCAATTCCAAGACTGTCACATTTTCAGTTTGTCTTGGGGCTAGGACACATCTCTCCTGTTTTTGTTATAATTCAGACTATTAACCTAGTAAACTGAGCCATGTCCTTGCAACCACTGCTTTACTTACCTCAGCTACAAAAATGGGTTTTAGTTTGGCTTGACTATGTGCTCGCTATGAATCCACACCTCAGTCAACCAGCTTGACCCTCCTACTTCTGTTTACCATTTTCTATTCAGTTATAAAATCCTAACGAAGTTCTCAAAGCATTGCAAGATATTTGATTGTCCAACCAAGGACCATTCATGCAGATAACCTAGAACCCCTGCACAGATGTAGCTGATGGCAGCTCAGTGTCCTAGTGGGTTCCATAGTAATGGGCACAAGGAATGTCTCTGACATGAACTCAGTAGCTGGCTCTTTGATCACCTCCCCCTGGATTGGGAGCAGCCTTATCAGGCTAAAGAGGAAGTCAATGCAGTCAGTCTTGATGAGACCTGATAGGCTAGGGTCAGAGGGTAGTGGAGGAGGTCCTCCCCTATCAGTGGACTTGGGGAGGGGCATTGGAAGAGATGAAAGGGAGAAGGTGGGATTGGGAGGGGAAAAAGGAAGGGGGCTATAGCTGGGATACAAAATGAATAAACTTTAACTAATAAAAAATTAATTAATAAAAAAAAGTAACCTGGAAGCCTATACCCTGCAGACAGGTTCTTGTAATAACTGTAGGTGCTATACATGGCCTGGCAAGACAAGCAATTGGAAATTTTTCCCAGGCATCAGTCCTATAAATCAGAGAATGACTGGACCAGAAAATTAAAATATCCCAATTGTGCAGATAGGATATTTAAGTTGTGGTAACCCTTCCTGTTTGGACTTAAGTCCAACTACATAGGAAGGAATTCATGCCTGGTATGTTAAACCAAGTATTCAGGGCTGGTGAGATCATAGAAAATATGAGAGAACCCAGTATGTCACATTTCTAAACCAGTGCAACTTGCAATTGCACTCTAAATATGCATTCTTATATTCAAAGTTTAAGTCTGGTGTTCACCGTTCATCAAAGATGCATCTTTTTGCCTCGATGACCATTTATGAAACATATAACTAGTCAATATGCTGACGAGAACAACTGAACATAGGTATCCAATTACAACTGATACATCTAATACATAGTCCCTGTACTTAATGTTTAAAAAAAAAAAAAACTTTGTAGAAGAATGGATGGAAAGAGTGTTTGAGCCATAGGAGTAAAACACTGGGTTCAAAAATGACTAGAAAGCAGGAAACTGAACATGGGAAAACCCAACAGTATGGTAGGTTCGGCAAACCTGCACAATGGCAACATCAATTGACACGCAATGTGGGTTCAGGTAATCAGAAAGTCTCACCCCTAGATAAAGTTCAAGGCAATTAACAGCTTCTGAAAGAGAAAGTGTCCAAGGACTAGGACCCTCATAGACTAAACACTATCAGTACTGTTCAGCACTGTACATATGAATAACACAAAAGAGACTAAAGAAACTTTATGCATGTGTGGTTGGAAAAGTATATGTGTGAAACAATAACAATTGAAGAATAAATGGTTAATGATATGAGAGGGAATGGAGGGATACAGAAGAAATTAGAAAGAAAAGATGGCATAGAATGATATAAAATTTAAAAAAATTAAAAATGAAAAGGACATTGTATGGGTAAAGAATTAGTGTGATGGATGTTAGAGAATTTTGGTGAAGGCTGTTAACATAATCAAACTATAATGTCTAAAATACATTGTATTTCATAACTATTTAATAATATATGTAATAATACATAAATAATATTTTAAATTATTGCTCTTTAAGGTGTTATAATATAATAAAGAATATTTATTCATTCCAGTTAGAACATAATTGGTAATTTATATTCTACCTTACAGCTTATTCTACTGTTTTATATTTTATGCAACATGCTAAAAATCTTTGTATTAGTTTCATAACTTGAGATAATTGCCTGGCGGTGAAAACCAACACTTAATGCCTTAATGCTGAGGTATATTTATTATCCATTTATAGTAAATTATAGTAAATTTCAGTGTTATCATTGAGTATATAGCATTGGAATATATTGGAAACTTTAATTGGTTTCTATATTTGAGAAAATAAAATGCAAAAATAACATCTTCATTAGTAATTCATTCAATATTTATGACCTCTTTCCTAGAAAAATAAATATAAAATTCTTTACTCAGCAGCTGTAATTTGATGACAAACTGAAATGGAACCAGTGTTGTTTATCTGAAATACCATTCTCACAGCTGGCAAGTGTTAGAATATTATCTCTTGGAACTGATATAATTTTCTTTAAAACTGGAGAAAATCAGTATCTATTGAGGTTTCTTTTTCCAAAATTTCATTTGTCTGATTTTTAAATACTGTCAATCACATGTATATATGCATACATATCTATATACACATACAAGCTCAAATTCTCTAAATTTGGAATGTTACCTGCCATAACTAATAATGGAGAAATTACAAGGATTATACATAAACATATATGTGTTTATACATGTAAATATATAATTTCTTTAAAAGGCAGTACATCTCACAGGTGTGATAACAAGTCATAAAGCAGGAATGTGAATTTGTAAAACCTTGGAAAATGAAGTTTTCATACAAATTTATATACCTATGCCTTAATGGTCTGGATAATAGTTTGTAAACCATGATATAGAAATAAAAAATTAGTGCCACCTTTCTGTTTCTGTGGGTTCTGCATCCATGAGTTAAATGATTCTAGATTGATAACTGGAAAAACTAAGTTCATACTAAAGTGTACAGAGATTTTTGTTTTTTTAATTTCTTAAACAGCACAACTATGTACACAGCATTTGTCTTATATTAGTGATTGTAAAGACAATTTAAAATACTGCACAGATTGTAAACATAAAATGCTTCCCAATGTATATTGAAGATGTGCCACCATCAAAGAGACAATTATAATTTGGTTTTTTAGAGATCTATCTCTTGAGCAGATAAATCGGATAAATAGAGTTGCTTAGTTGTTAGAGTTTCTTCACAGATAACAATTTTGCCTGATATGAAGCCAAGAGAACCAACTTATTTTTATATTTTAACAATAAAATGTTTAGTACAATGTCCTTATAGGTAGGAGATATAGTGTATCCTAAAAGAGTTTAGATAACATTCAGCAATCACAAGATTGCAAGAATTTTCTGGAATGAATTTAACAAGGAGGTACATTAATATGACCACTGAAAACTCTGGAGAGAATTTTGGTAACAAATATTTCTTTGAAAATTTCCCCCATTATTTCGTGCTATAGCCTTTGCCATTTTTTTCAAACTACCATGCTGTAGAAATATTTCACAATATAATATCTTCTAGTTGTTTATAAGAATTATTTCACATGCTTAAATCACCAGAAAATGAGCCAGAGATAGATATTTAAATGCATGAAGAATGTTATATAAGTTTAACTTAATTTTATGTATCTTCCATTCCAATTATGCTTTTAAATTTTATGTTAATCATTATTAAATCATTCAAGTGTAATGTTTGTCTTCCATTTTATTTTGACATTATGCATATGACTTTGTAAATTATATTATCTTTTGTTTTTATTGTTTTAGTTTTATAATTTATTCGCTTTACGGCCCGATTATAGCCCCCTCCTTCTTCTCTTCTGTCCCATCCTTTCTCCCTCTGTCCCTCTATCCAGTTTCCTAGTCCTCAGGAAGGTGGAGCCTTCCTCCCCTACCATCTGACTATCAAGTTTCCTTAAGACTGCCTGCATTCTTTACCTCTGTGGCCAGGCAAGGCCCTCCCACCAAGGGGAAGTGATCAAAGCCCTGGCAACAGAGTCCATGTCTGAGGCAGGACGTGCTCCCTTTATATGGTACTGACATGGAGACTGAGCTGCCTATATGGGCAGAGGGTCTAGGTCCTTTTCATGTATGGTTGGTGCATTAGACTCTCCAGGGCACAGACTTGTTGGCTCTGGTGGTCTTCTTTGGAGCTGCTGTCTGCTCTGGGTCCTCGGATTCCTCCACTCTTCCCTATGACTTTCTACCCAAAGTTTGTCTGTGAGTCTTAGCATCAGCATCAATCCCCAGAAGGGTGGAGTCTTTCAGATTTCATTTGTGGTAGGCTTCCATCTTGTTACCGCAGTATCCATTTGATTTGCTCTTTGGAATGAGAATTAAGCATCCTCCCTAGGATTTCCTTGTTATTTATCTTCTTTAGGTCTGTGGATTGCAGTATATTTATCCTGTATAAAAGGGTTAATAACCACTTATAAGTGTGTATGTGCCAGTCATATCGTTTTGTTTCTGGGTTACCTCACTAGGGATGATCTTTCTTATTTCCATCCAATTGACTGCAAATTTCATGATTTCTTCGCTTTCAATAGCTAAGTAATATTCCATTGTATAGATGTACCACAATTTCTATATCTATACTTCTATTGAGGACATATAAGTTGGTTCCTGATTCTGGCTATTATGAATAAAACTGCTATGAACATAGTTGAGCAAAGGACCTTATTGTATGATGGAACATTTGTTGGGTATATGCCCAGGAGTAACACCTGGGTCTTGATATAGCACTATTCCCAAGTGTCTGAGAAAGCACCAGATTCATTTCTAAAGTGGTTGTACAAGTTTGAACTTCTAAAAGCCATGGAGAAGGGTTCTCCTTTTTTTACATCCTCACCAGAACATGTAGTCACACTGAATTTTCAGTCATATTTATTCTGATGGGTGTAAGATGGAATCTCAGGGTCATTTGAATTGCATTTCCCTGATAACTAAGGATGCTGAGCATTCCTTAAATTGGTTCTCCATCACTCAATACTCCTCTGTTGAGAATTCTCTATTTTTAGCTCTGTGCCTCATTTTATTCCTTCCCTTGTAGGCTTTTAATTTCATTTTGTTATGATTTGGGATTTTTTTTGTCTTATTGGTTTGTTTTGATTTTTACTTTGGTAGTCCTTTATTTTTAAAAGAGAGAGAAAGAACAAAAAGTTTTGTGATTATGGAGTTGGGGAGGATTTGGAAGGAATTTCAGGAAAAAAGAGCCATGATCAAAATATATCATATGAGAAAAATTAAAAATTATGATATAATTACATCATTACACTTTTTTCTCTCCAACCTATCCCATACATCCCGTCTTTGTTTGCTCTGAAATTCATGTCCTCTTTTTCTTTCAATGTTTATATATATTTTTATTTTTATAGTCCTGAAATACATGCACAGTCTGCTAATTCTTTATAATGTTTTATACACACACACACACACACACACACACACACACACAGACGGGAAGTCATATATACATATATGACTTCAGGGATGGTTTCAGTGGATATCCAATTGAGCCCTACATTTCTTAGTCATCTGTAGCTCCTAACTCCAAATTTTCAGATGTGAGTAACAGCAAGGTTAACCAGGAAGGCAAAAAGGGACCAGGGAGAGTAAAAAAAAGCAGTGTACAAGTGATCTGTAGGGGAAGATGAGAAAAAAATGGGGGAAGGCTTTAATTGGAGAGGAGAAAATGGGGTCAATACAGAAGGAAATGGAGAGAAGAGGGTAAAATAACACTTAAAATGTCTAAAAATGAGACATTTTTTGAAAAAGTTAATGTTTTATCGATTCTTTGAAAAATTTAAAATTGTATTTTAATCATGTTAAAAACACGGTATATACTTATTCATATACACCTATAATATAGGATAAACCTACTAAAATCTGTACATCTAAAGAAACTAATCAAGAGGGAGGACTCTTGCTAAAATGCTCAATCCCTATCCAGAAAGGCAAAGAAGCTGGACATCAGAAGGAGAAAAGAGGGAACAAGTCAGGAGCCTGACACAGAGGACCTCTGAAAACCTCTGCCCTGCAGACTATCAATGCATATACTGAGACTTATGGGCAACCTTTGGGCAGAGTGCAGGAAAGCTTAGGAAAGAAGTGGGAAACAGTAAGATCTGGAGAGGACAGGAACTCCATAGGAGAGCAACAGAACCAAAAAACCTGAGCACAGAGGTCTTTCCTGAGACTGATACTCCAACCAAGGACCATGCATGGAGATAACCTAAGACCCCTGCACAGATGTAGCCCATGGCAGTTCATTATCCAAGTGGGTTCCATAGTAATAGGAACAGGGACTGTCCCTGACATGAACTGATTGGCCTGATCTTTAATGACCTACCCCTGAGTGGGAAGCAGCATTACCAGGCCACAAAGGAAGACAATGCAGCCACTCCTGATGAGACCTAATTGACTAGGATCAAAAGGAAGGAAAAGAAGACCTCCCCTGCCAGTGGACTTGGGGAGGGGCATGTATGCAGAGGGTGGAGGAAGAGACAGATTGGGATGTGAGGAGGAAGGGAACCCCAGGGGGGATACAAAGTGAATAAACTATAATTAATAAAGAATTAAAATAAAAAATGCATTTCCTGGAAGATGACCATGTCAAAATGATTGTGTGGAATATCTAAACTCAAAGTTTATCAATTCTTCTTTTATATAAACTGCACATCTACGATTTTCTATCTTCATACTACATTGTTTTCTGTGAAATATATAACTGGGTATTGTTACTAAGCATGGCATAAGAAATGACATGAATGTTTATAGAAATTTCTTTCTCTGCCTTTTGTCTTTTCTATACAGTAGGGCTACTGATTTATTTTGTGTTAATTTTGTATCCAGCCACTGTTCTGAAGGTATTTTTTAGCTGTAGGAGTTTCATTAGAATAGAATTTTTGGAGTCACTTATGTATACTATCATATCATCTGGGAATAGTGATACTCTGACTTCTTCCTTTCAAATTTGTTTCCCCTTTATCTCCTTTTTGCTCTTATTGCTCTGACTAGGACTTCTAGTACTGTAGTGAGAAAATGTGGAGAGTGTGGGCAGCCTTGTTTTGTCTCTGATTTCAGTGGGATTTATTTAAGTTTTTCATTTAGTTTGAGGTTGGCTATAGGCTTGTTGTATATTGCCTTTACTGTTTAGATATGTGCTTTGTATCCCTGATCTCTCCAAGGCTTTCATCATGAAGGGTTGTTGGATTTTATCAAATGTTTCTAAGGAGGTGATGATCTCTTTTTTCTTTTTCTTTTATGTTGATGAATTTATGTATTGAACCACCCCTGCATGCCTACTTCTTCATGGTAGATGATATCTTTGATGTGTTCTTGGATTCAGTTTATGAATATTTTATTGAGTGTTTTTGGTCAATGTTCATAAGAGAGATTGGTCTAAAATTCTCTTTTTTTGTTGTGTCTTTGTGTGGTTTAGGTATCAAGGTGACCATGGCCTCCTGGAATGAGTTTGATAATGTTCCTTCATTTCTAGTTTGTGAATCAGTTTGAAGAGTATTGTTCTTAGCTCTTCTTTGAAGGTCTGGTAGAATTCTGCACTGAACCTATCTGGCCCTGGGTTTTTCTTGGTTGGGATAATTTTTATATTTCCTTAGGGGATTTAAGACTATTTAGTTCATTTTCCTGATATTGATTTAACGTTGGTAAGTGGAATCTATCAAGAAAATTGTTCATTTAATTTAGATTTTCCAATTTTGTGGCATTATAGGCTTTTGATGTAAGACATAATTATTCTTTGAATTTCCTTAGTGTCTGTCATAATGTCCCCATTTTCATTTCTGATTTTGTTAATTTGGATAAATTAACAATTTGGATTAATAATTTGGATAAAACCTCTGACTTTTAGTTATTTTGGCTAAAAGTTTGTCAATCTTTGTGATTTTTCTCAAAGAACCACCTTCTAGTTTTGTTGATTCTTTGAATTGTTTTCTTTGTTTCAAATTTATTGATTCCAGCTCTGAGTTTGATTATTTCCAACCCGCTACTCCTCTTGTGTGTGTCTTCTTATTTCTTTCCTTGTCATTTCAGGCGTGCTCTTACATTGCTTGTATGAGATGTCTCCATTGTCTTTATGAAGGCCTCTTAGCACTGCTTTTGTGTCCCATAAGTTTGGGTATCTTGTGTGTTCATTTTCGTTGAATTTTACTGTTCCTGTGGCTCCCAGGTTTAATCAGGTCAGAGGTTAGAGCTGCAGGCCTTGCTACCCAGAAGGAATTCACCAGCCAGTGAGCACAGCATGCAGGCCTATTACTAGGTGCTGAAAACCTAGTGCTGGTGGGATTCAGGGAAAATTTCCAGGGATCAGTCTGGTGGCTTGAGGTCAGACTCACTTGTTTCCCCACCACAGGGTTTCCTGTCACCCGAGAAACATAGTGTTTATATTTTGGGGCCTACAGTTTCAAGTGTTGGTTGCTATGCAGTTACTGCTGTCCTGCTCATCAGACACAGTGTGTGATAATGGATGCTGCCATCTTTGATCCCCTATTATTATCTTTTTAGTGTATTTGCTTTCCATTTCACTCTTGCAGCACTCCTCACTTGTTAGTTTATAACTCACGGTGACTGTGTTCACTACTTTGATCATGTATAAATAGCTACACCCAATGTTTCATTTACCTTTTCTTTCCCCATGTATTTCTTCCATGATGGTCAAATATTCTTGAATCAATAACTAGATAAATCATTAATAATGATGCATCATTATTAATTTAAAATATTCATTTAAAGACATAGGTCTACAGTGACTTTTTAAAACTCTGTGTGTGATCCCTGGGTCTTCAATGTTTCCTGAGTATTTTGATTTTGTTTTGGGCCCTGATTGTTAAGTGCACATTTGATTTGATTTTCTCAACTGTCCTTCATTCTTTTGTTTTCAGGAAAGTATCTTTTGCAATTGTTTTCCAAATATATTCCTGGATTTTAACAGCATTTCTCCTGTGAACTATATATGTGTTAACTGACTGCACCTTCACGTCCTGATGTGAAGAGGGGATGTAGTGACTCATATTAGATCCGGAAAACAGAAGCCAGTCCTTGGCATATCCTATTACCATAATGAAACCATGATTTGATTAATGAGATGGATGAACAAAAAGTTGTGCTGTGCCCAGCTGAAGCCTTTCACAGTCTGCCCCTCCTGATACTGGATCTGTATATAGTATTGGATGTCTGCCTTGGCATGTTTACCCAATTTTCAAATTTGAACTGTTGCCTAGGATGACTTGTTTTTTATCTTTTCCTTATTAGTTTAGAACTCTGGAGAGCAATAATTACCTGAATAACATCCAAAGTACTAATTTTTTAGACCATACTCATTTGACCATTTGGCTGTCTGCACTGGGACCGACCTTTAAAATCATAATAATTCACATATCCCTTGTCAGTACTTGAGTTCAGGCTTTCTAAAACCATATAAGCATTGGATTTAATTAATTAATGTGTGAAATTTCTGCTGATATTTTCAAAAAAAATGCATTTATTATTTAAGATTACATTAATTTTATATGTAAATATGAATTCTATTTACTATGTGATATATGAATATAGTTAGATAAATTAGAACTGTAGGATATTAATTTCTGAGTAATATAGAGTTACTTAATATTTAACATATTACAAATCTGAATGCATCAAATACAAATCCCAGAAGAAATTTTAAAGCTTGTATGTATCTAACATATCAGATTAGGAATTTTAGAATTTTTTTCAATTTGTAATTTTAGGCACTAGAACTCATTTTAAATTATAAATCAGATTAGAAGACCTCCCTTATCAGTAGACTGGGGGAGGGGCATGGGTGAAGAAGAGGGGGGGAGGTTGGAATTGGAAAGGGAGGGGGGAGGGAGCTACAGGTAGGAAACAAAGTGAATAAACTGTAATTAATAAAAAATATAAATAGCTTCTGGCTATTACAAATAAGGCTGCTACAAACAAGGTTGAGCAAATGTCCTTGTTGTATAATTGAGCATCTTTCAGATATATGCCTAGGAGTGGTATAGCTGGATCTTGAGAAAGCACTAGATTGATTTCCAAAATGGCTGTACCAGTTTACATTCCCACCAGCAGTGGAGGAGGGTTCCCCTTTCACCACAACCTCTCCAGCATGTGTTGTCACTTGAGTTTTTTATCTTGGCCATTCTGATGGGTGTAAGGTGAAATATCAGAGTTGTTTTGATTTGCATTTCCCTAATGGCTAATGAGGTTGAGCATTTCTTTAAATGTTTCTCTGCCATTCGATATTCCACTATTGAGAATTCTCTGTTTAGCTTTGTACTCAATTTTTATTTTGATTACTTGATTTATTGCTGTTGAACTGCCCCTCAGGTGAGGAATGGATACAGAAATTCTGCTACATTTACACAATGGAATATTACTCAGCAACTAAAAACAGGAAATCATGAAATTTGCGAGCAAACAGTGGGACCTAGAGAAGATCATCCTGAGTGAGGTATCCCAAAAGCAGAAAGACACACAGGTATATACTCAGTCAAAAATGAATATTAGATATATAATATAGGATAAACATACTAAAATCTGTACACCTAAAGAAACTAATCAAGAAGGAAGACTCTGGCTTAGATACTCAAACCTCATTCAGAAAGGCAAAGAAGATGGACATCAGAAGAGGGAGAAAACAGGGAACAGGACAGAAGCCTACCACACAGGGCCTATGAAAGATTCTACCCTCCAGGGTATCAAAGCAGATGTTGAGACCTGGAGCCAAACTTTGGGCAGAGTGCAGGGAATCTTATAAATGAAGTGGGAGATAGTAAGACATGAAGAGGACAGGAGTTCCACAAGGAGAGCAACAGAACCAAAAAATCTGGGCACAGGGGTCTTTTCTGAGACTGATACTCTAACCAAGAACCATTCATGGAAATAACCTAGAACCCCCGCACAGGTGTAGCCCATTGCATTTCAGTGTCCAAGTGGGTTCCATAGTAATGAGAACAGGGACTGTCTCTGACATGACCTGATTGGCCTGCTCTTTGATCACCCCCCCGCCGAGGGGGGAGCAGCCTTATCAGGCCACAAAGGAAGGCAATGCAGCCACTAATGGTGAGACCTGATAGACCAGGATCAGGAGGAAAGCTAGGAAGACCTCCCCTATCAGTGGACTGGGAGAGGGGCATGGGTGGAGAAGAGGAAGGGAGGGTGGAATTGGGAAGGGAGGAGGGGGGATTGAGCTACAGAAACAAAGTGAATAAACTGTAATTAATAAAAATATAAACAAATTTAAAAATGAATTAGAAATTTTGAAAAGAAACATCAAACTTAGATATATTTACTAAATAATTGCTTTTAACAATTCCTACTCATCTACATTAAAAACAATATAATTCAACTAAATTTTATTGATATTTATTTACAAATGCAATTGATTAAGCGATGCCTTTACATATTCTATAAAAACATTTTGCTATTGATATTTATTTGTTTCTTTTTTGTTTTAGAATAACTTTAGCCGATGCTTCAATTTCTTCAAAGTGTTACTTGAATGGAATGATTAGAAATGACTTAGGATTCATAAGAAGCTGCTCAAAGCCCCCTGTTCCTTTATATAATGAAAGGCTGTGGACTTTAATAAACTTCTTTATTCATGTCATCATTCTCTGATACTTTCACTTTCCTTCAGTTCCACCTATTTTCTATCCATTCCTCAAACTTATTCTCAGTTAAATCTCTATGTTATTATTTACTTTTTTTTCTTTCCTTATGTGTTATGGTCTTGTCAAATATCTTCAATATAAACATTCAAAACCTAGCTGTGCAGAATCTCTACAGTCACTCTACTGTTGCCCTATTCATTGGTCCATTCAATTTTCTGAATTATGCTTCTTATTTTTTAATTTGTAATTTGGGGCACTGGAATTCATTTTATAGTTATTGATTTCTGAATAGACATTTTATTCTCATAACTAATATATGTCTAAAAAGTTCAGTTAAAAGTTTTTCATTTCAAAAAGGTAAAGGAAAGATATAAAAAAAGGAAAAGTAGTTGGAGCAAAGCAGTCATTCATAGAGCAATGCTACCTTAAATATGTAAATGCTGTCATAGTTAATAATTTCATAGTGATAATAGTATGTGGAAAGGTGTGCACATTTTAATCATCACATTGGACCTAAAGCATCACAGCACTATACCTTATGTCAGTCTTGAAATATAAAAAAATATACAGTAAAATGGGATGGAACAGATCCTCAAAGCAGTAATTCTAGAATTATTGTGGTACAGTAATTGAGCCTGATATCAATCTAGGTTTTCTTATTTTTTAATAAAGTTTTATTAATAACATTTCATGTGTTGGTATCTCAACAGGGTTGAATCATCACTATCAATTGCTTAGGGTAAAATACCTGGTGAGAACAATATACTGTCTGAGGCAGTTGTAGGTGTTATGTGCATCAGAACGTGTATATAGCTGCCAGATGACCATGATATATGGATAATGGCAGGTTACACTATGAAATGATGAATCAAGAAAGAAAATGTTTAATTTATGGAGTCATATGACCAAATTTTGTCTAAACACTACTGATAAATTAGATGTGACTTAAAAAGTCATAGTTCAGATATAACTGAACATATTTCAGAACTATAGAACATTCTAGAGGCTTGTCTAATCTTTAATGTATCAAATATTATCTCTTTGGGTACCACATGAATTCAAAATAAGAATAGACATGCAGACAATAATGAGAATAATGGTTCTCTAAGACCCATTCTTGATGATTATTCTTGGTTTCAACTTGACTAAATGTAGGGAAAAAAAAAAAACCCAAAGGTGAAGAGCATTACTAATCTTAATCTTTAAATTAAACCTCATGCCTTCAAAGAGCAGGCAAATGAGTTCATGCCAGACACTGGTCTTCTCTTACTACAGGACCTGATGGAGATTGAGAGGCCCATAGGCTACATCTGAGCAGGGGTCTAGGTCCTCTCCATGCATGGTCCTTAACTGATTTATCAGTCTCTGCAGGACCTCCTGGTCCCAGATTTTTTTTTGGTTCTGTTGGTCTCCTTGTGGAGTTCCTGTCCCCTTCAAATATTCCAGAGAGTCCTGATGAGACCAGATAGGTTAGGCTCAGATAGGAAAGAGGAGGACCTTCCTTATCATTGGACTAGGGGGAAGGCATGAGGGGACGTAGAGGGAGGATGGAACTGGGATGAGATGAAGGAGGAGCCTATAAGCTGGATACAAAGTGAATAAATTATAATAAACAACAACAATAATAATAAAATTCGAAAAAGACCTTAGGTAATGCCCTTAATACAGATCTTGAAGCAGAAAGACACACCTTTAATCCTGGCCACCTCTTCTGCTGGAAGCCTACATAAAGGACATGTTAGGAGGGTGCTCTTGTTCTTTTCCCTCTTGTCTTGTCCTTGCCTTGCTAGAAGGTAGATTACTTCCCTGGCATTACCTATTACTTCCTCAGGATTCCAGTATATACTGAGGGACATCAGCCTTGTTGACTGAACAATCACAGGATTTTTGGACTTTTTGTTCACAACATGTCTTTTAGCTTTGGGACAACAAAATTTAAGAGTCATAAAATAGTGTCTTTGGCAGAACTGTCTAAACACCAAAGCATTCAAGCTGCTAATTGGTTACCTTTGGCAGGTTGCAGGGAAATTTATTAAAAGACTTGGGATCAGATAGAAGCAGAGCATAACAACAAAAAATTTGCAAACTGAGCATGAGAAAAAAAAAAAAAGAAATGTGGAGGGTTGTTCTCCAACAACCATCTGCTAGAGGCTACCTAATATAAAGGTAGCTGAGTGTTAGCAATCCAGACACAGAGGAAAAGAGCTTCCTTTTTTGTTTTTTAATAAATCAACATTTTATTATAGGAAATATAGTAATAATAATATAAAAGTTAAGTGGCATACAGAAAATTAGGCATGTTCTTAATTTCAGTATTTACACTTTTTTTTAAATGTAACTTATAGAGATACCTGCGTGTTCTCACAACTTCAGGTAACATAGAAGCTCTCACTAATGAGTTGAAAGATATTGTTGTCCTTGCACTTTTAGTTATTTTCTTTCTACTTAGTTACTTGAAGATATATATTTTTCTCTTTAAAATTTTTTAATGTTATCGTTTTTTACAATTTATTCAATTTGTATCCTGAATGTGTCTTCCTCCCTCCTCTTCTCCCCTCTCCTAGTCCACTGATAGGTGAGGTCCTCCTCCCCTTCTATTTGACCATCGCCTCATCAGGACTGATTGCATTATCTTCCTCTGTGGCCAGGCAAGGCTGTACCCCCCAGGGGGAGGTGAACAGAGAGCCTGTCATTGACTTCATGCAGGAAAAAGCCCCTGCTCCACTTATGAGGGAACACACTGGAAGACTGAGTCTATGGGCTATATCTGAGACGGGAATTTTAGTCCATTCCATGCATTGTCCTTGGTTGGTGTAACAGTCTCCACAGGGCCTCTAGGACTCAGATTTTTTGGCTTTGTTGGTCTCCTTTTAGAGTTCCTGTCCCATCAAGGTCATTCTATCTCCCCTTTCTTTCAAAAGATTACCTGCACACTGCCCAAAGTTTTCCTGTGAGTCTCAACCTCTGCTTTGAAACCTCCATAAGTAGTGTCTTTCAGAGGCCATCTGTGGCTCCCAGAAATAAAGTAACACACCTATGGATACTTGATTTTTCATAAAGAAGACAAAACAGTATAGTGGAGAAAAGATAGCATATTCAACAAATTGTGCTGGCCTAATTGGATTACTACATGCAGAAAAATAGAAATAGATCCATATTTATCACATTGCACAAAAGTAAAGTGTAAATGGATCAAAGACCTCAACATACAACTAGACACACTAAACCTCTTAGAAGAAAAGGGGGTGAAGAGCCTTGAAGTCATTCGCACAAGAAACAACTTCCTGAACAGAACACCAACAGCACAGGCTCTAAGATCAACAATCAATAAATGGTACCTCATGAAATTGAAAAGCTTCTGTAAAGCAAAGGAAACTGTCACCAGAACAAAATGTCAGCCTACAGACTGGGAAAGGATCTTCACCAACCCTATATCTGACAGAGGTATAATATCCAGAATATATAAAGAACTTAAGAAGTTAAACACCAACTAATCAGGTAATTCAATTAAAAATGTGGTACAACTCTAAACAAAAAATTCTCAATAGAGGAATATCCTGAATGGCAGATAAACACTTAAAGAAATGTTCAATGTCCTTAGTCATCGGGAAATGCAAATCAAAACGACCCTCAGATTTCATCATACTCCCTTCAGAATGACTAAGATCAAAATATCAGGTGACAACACATGCTGGAGAAGATGTGGGGAAAGGAGAACCCTCCTTAATTGCTTGTAGGAGTATAAATATGTAGAACCACTTTGGAAATCAATCTAGATCTTCCTCAAAAAATTGGGAATAGTACTACCTCAAGATCCAGCTATACCACTCCTAGCCATATATATACCCAGAATATGCTCAAGTACACAACAAGGATACTTGATCATCCATGTCCATAGCAGCTCTATTCATAATAGCCAGAATCTGGAAACAACCCAGATGTCCATCAGTGGTGAAATGGATACAGAAATTGTGGTACATTTACACAATGGAATACTACTTAGCAATTAAAAAACAAGGAAATCCAGCAAGCAATTCGTAGGAACTGGAAAGGATCATCTTAAGTAAGGTAACCCAGAAGCAGGAAGACACACATGGTGTACCCTCACTCAAAAGCGGATATTAGCCATATAATACAGGATAAACATACTAAAATCTATACCCCTAAAGAAGCTATCCAAGAAGGAAGACACTAAGGAGGATGTTCAAACTCCTTCAGAAGGACAAATGAGATACACATTGGAAAATGGCTTCCTTAGCAATATGCTCAAAGGGAGCAACAGTTTCAGAAAGAGGATTTGGATGTTCTGTATGAGACTCTGCAAAGACTCTACAATTGCTCCCAATACAGCATTTGAACAGGCCTACAGTGGTCAACTGAATCTAAACTAGCTTTTCCTGCAAACTCAATAGGAAAATCAATAAACCTTGGAGGCAACCAAATATGCATGTGTTAAATCTTGAAGCATGCTAAATTTAAGGACTATAGCAATATGAGTCGAAAAAAGCCATTACAGAAAAGGAATGTGAAGCTTTAGGGGTGGGGCTTTGTCCACATTGACAAGGTACAAGGCAAGCTAAGATTAATTTTAAACAACAAATATTGACATTCTAAAATTAATTCTTAGAGTTTAAAGTCTTAATAGATGCCATTGGTGTTTATTATTCTTTTCATACGATTTTTCCACATGTGCGCTTGCCAATGTCCTGATAGGATGTGAAAGCAGACTTTTTAGAAGTCTGTTCTATCCTTCCATCATGGCTTCTAACATTCAAACTTTGATCATCAGATAGATTAGCAAGTACTTTTAACCACTGAGCTCACTGCCACATATCTTGATCTAGTATGAGATGGCAAATTATATTTCATAGATTACCCTGAATTTTTGGATTGTATACACTTTGTGTTTCAATTGTCTTGCTTATGCTTTTTTAAAATTTGTATTTTAACAACAACTGATAAAATAATTTAAAAATTAATTATGGAAATAATTATTCAGAAGAATGTGCCCATTTTGTGTAGGAGAATTTCAAACTGAGACCTAGCCCTGCAAATGAATAAGCACCTAACTAACTACTGTATCTCCTTCTCACAGCCTTCTTTACACGGACCTGTGGATGCCTCCATTTATAGCTTCACCAGGGCAAAAACTATCCATTTAGTAGAAGACACAGATTTCAGTTGATTTTCTGTGTCAGGCTACTATGTAACAATGTCCACTCATTAAAGTAGAATTGAATAGACCTGGAATAATCAATTTAACTAGGGCCATCCCTCTATGTTAATGATTATCAGTCAATGAAACCTATCTGTGATTAAGTCTCTATTTCTTGACTAGTATTAAACTTTTGGGAAAAGTTCCCACCTCAATTTTTCAAAGAATGGGTTGTTGACTCTTATGCACAGTGAAATTGAATGAAAGCTGCATTACTGTCCTCACAAAAAAAAGAAATTAAGAACATGAACACACAGACACACATACACAAACAAAAATAAAAGCGTGTATGCTTTGCAAGGTGATAAGTGACAGTTTTAATCATTTTTATATTATGTATATGGTTATTTTACATGTATGAATGCCTGTGTACCATTTGAATGGTGTATATGAGGGCAAACAACGAGTGCTCTACAATTAGAGTTTCAGCTGATTGGGAGCTGTTATGTTTTTTTCTGGGAATCAAATGTAGTTCCTAAGGGAAAGTAGACAGTTATCATGGCAGAGAACCTCCCAAACCTTGGATAATATAAAGCACATATTCTTTATCTTATACAGCTCGTCATTGAACCAATTAAGCCTTAAGAATGCCTGGAAACGCTTATCAGATTTTAGCTTGTCTTTATATAGGTTTTTGGGTTCAGCTCAGTTAGAAATAACTTTACATTTGGAGAAGTTTCTTTGAAACCAGAACAGTACATTTCATTAACTCGACATAGGTCAATATTAATACCTACGCTCCACTCAGAAAATATTGAAGGAGCTTGATTTTATGATCAGAGCAGAAAAGAAGACAGATAATTTACTACTGTGATAGCAGCATACTGAGTAAGTCAAAAAGCAAGTAAAATAATGAACCAGCTTTACATGCAAGCTAAATGTGAAAGAAAGGTTTTGAACTTTCTTGTTTTTTTTCTTTGGTAAAATCCTAAGTGATTTATGAATTTTAAAATGTTTGGTGCCATACGGTTTTGATTACAGCAGATATTTTTTTTATTATCCAGCAACCCCCAAAATCAATTGAAACTTTAATTCATTGGAAACACAAGAAAATGACTTTATTTTTTTATTTTATTTTATTTTTTATCAGTCACATTTTATTAATTCTGTATCCCAGCC
>REGO01001083.1:78589-91281 GCA_010120015.1 Rhombomys opimus | reverse complement strand
CCCCATCCTGAAAGGCAAAGAGGTTGGACATCAGAAGAAGAAGAAAACAGGAAACAACCTAGGAACCTGCCACAGAGGGCCTCTGAAAGGCTCTGCCCTGCAGACTATCAAAGCAGTCGCTGAGATTTATGGCCAACTGTTTGGCAGAGTGGATGGAATCTTATGTAAGAAGTGGGAAATAGTAATATCTGGAGAGGACAGGAACCCCACAACGAGATCAACAGAATAAGAAAATTTGAACAAGGGCTCTTTCCAGAGACTCATACTCCAACCAAATATCATGGAGATAACCTAGAACCCCTGCACAGATGTAGCCCATGGCAGTTTAGTGTCCAATTGGGTTACATAGTAATGGGAAGAGGGACGGCCTCTGACATAATCTGATTGACCTGCTCTTTGATCACCTCCCCCTGAGGGGGGAACAGCCTTACCAGGCCATAGAAGATGACAATGCAGCCACTTCTGATGTGACCTGATAGACTAAGATCAGAAGGAAGGAGAGGAGGACCTCCCTTATCAGTGGACTGGGGGAGGGGCATGTGTGAAGAAGGAGGAGGGAGGGTAGGATTGAGAGGGGAGGAGGGAGGGACTTATGGGTGATACAAAGTGAATAAAGTGTAATTAATAAAATTAAAAAAAGAATACTAATATTCAAATGGCTCAGAATAATTGAGGAAACTAACTTATGTATACCTGTAGAAAATATTTTGGAAAGATACATATTACTAGTCCTGGCTTACATATACATTTTAAAATTTTATTTTATTTATATATTTATTTATTATAATTTATTCACTTTGTATCTCCACTGTGGATTCCTCCCTTTTCTTCTCCCAGTAACACCTGCCCTCCCTCTTCTCTCCCTATGCTTTTTCACTACTTCTCTGACAGGGGACGACCTTTTCTCCTTCTCTCTGACCCTAGCTTACCAGGTCTCATCAAGGTTTACTGCATCATCTTCTTATGTGACTTGACAAGTCTGCACCCCACAGGTGGAGGGGATCAAAGAGAATCCCCTGAGTTCATGTCAGAGACAATACTTGTACCCCTTACTAGGGAACCCACTTGGAAACAGAGCAACCAATGGTCTTCCTTTGAACAGGAAGTGTAGGTCCTCTCCATGCATGGTCCTTAGCTGGAGTATCTGTCTCTTTAGTTCCCCCGGCCTAGAAAATATTTTCAACAAGATCATAGAAGAAAATTTCCCAACCTTAAGAAAGAGATGTCCATAAACATGCAAGAGACCTATAGACTAGACCACGAAAGAAACTCCACATGTCACTTAATAATCAAAACACTAAATCTACAGAACAAAGAGAAAAATTAAAAGTGGCAGGAAAAAAAGGCTAAGTAACCTATAAAGGCAAACTTATCCATTCTTTTTATTAAA
Source organism: Rhombomys opimus (assembly GCA_010120015.1). Lineage (NCBI taxonomy): Eukaryota > Metazoa > Chordata > Mammalia > Rodentia > Muridae > Rhombomys > Rhombomys opimus. The sequence continues at coordinate 89,891 of REGO01001083.1, read as the reverse complement.
ATACATAAATTTTAACTGCCTTGAGCTGAAGAGAGGAGTTTTTCAAATACCTGTATCAGTCTGACATCATAAGTAGCATAGGACATGAGTCATTTTGATATGACAATGGTTACTATCAATGAATTCATTCAAGGACTTATTCTTTAGTGTTAAAATAATACACTTTACTTGCAATTAAATCAGTGAAGGTGGCACTGGTTGTATGTACAATGAAATTTTACTTTTATTTTTGAGATGATAACATAAGTTTATCCCTTCCCTTTCCTCACTTCAAATGGTCCCATCCTATATAGCTGTCCTCACTGTTTTTCAAATTTATGACCGCTTTTTTAATTGTTATTGCATGCATGGATGGTATATATACACGTATATTCCTGAGTAACACCTCTTAAGTCTGTATAATTTTACTTGTGTATATGTTTTCAAGGCTGAATGTTTGGCCTTGGACAATCAATTGGTGTGCTATTCCCGAGGGAAGAACACCTCTCCGACTCCCAGAATTCCTAGTTGCCTATAGCACTTTGTGTAGAGTTGAGACCTTCAGGACTTTTCCACTCCTAGGTAAGTATGTCAATTGGTGTAATCCTTGTGATGTTCACATTTGGACAGTCATTTGGTGAGACTTAGTCTGTGCAATTTCCAATATTACTCACAGCAAACTTCCTGATTCTTTACTTCTTACACTTTTTCCTCCTCCTCTTCTGCAATGTTCCCGGGACCTTAAATATGTTTTCTCGACGTATCTATTAGGACTGGTTTCCACAGCTCTGTATTATGATTGGCTGTGTTTTTCTATATTGTCTCCATTAAGTGCAAAGAGAAGTTGCCTTGATGATGGTGAATCTCACTCTTACTAGTGATAGCAAATATTTTCAGAGTGTTGCCAGAAATTGTTCTGGTTCAGTAAGTTGGATATTGTACATTCTATATATGACATCACAGACACTGAGTAGTTAATTTCGTTTCCAGTTCCAGGCATTATTTTCCCTTTGGTGAGTTGGTCTTTATTCCAATTATAGGTTTCCTTGTAAAATTTAAACCAACAACTTAATTTTGGAAAAATAATATTTCATATACAATTTTGTATAACTCTTCGCCCATTCATAATTTTAACTTCAGCAAAACCAAATAATTTAACTTCTCTTAGAAGCAATTTTTTCCTCAAGGTTGTCTCTGTATAAAACAAGCACACAACATTTAATTTGGAAAACTATGTGTGTTTTCTTCAAGATTCAATCTCTCTATGATAATTTTTGCTTAAAATATTAAATAAACATGCGTGTTAAACATTTTCCTTTTTATGTAATCTGTCATATACTTGCTTTGGAATAGTTGTACTGAATTCACGTATTCATCACCAAATCTGGTTTTATGAAAGCTCAACATATTTTAGGTTTTATTTGCATGAGATGATACAGTATTTTATTATATTTGACTTATCTACTTTAGGATAACATCCCTTGGGCTCATCGATATTATTATGCATGGCAGATATTTTATTTTGCAAAAAAGTCTGTATGGTAATTCATTGTGTGTATATAAACACATGTGTATTCCATAATTCTTAATCCAATACCTCAAGGAAAATGAGTAGGGCAGTCAGTACCTTGTCTGCTGTGAATAATGGTGCACTGAACTTGCAGTGAAGATCTATAATAGATAGCTCTATTAATTCACCATCCACTAACAGCACACACATTTCCTCCTTTCTCCACACCCTTGCTAAAACTTGTAATCATTTGTCTTTCTGACAGCAGACATTTTAACAAGGGTGAGGTAATTTTCAACCCAAGTTTTGATTTACATTTCCCCTATGATCACTGAAGTTAAATTTTTACAAGTGCTTGAACACATACACAAGCACCTATTCATAAACACATACAAATATTTTATACACATAATACTTCAATGATTGAACGACTCTCCAATGATGAATTTTTTTTATTTTTATTTTAAGCTTTTTTATTTACAAGTTACTTTAAGGTTCCTTTATATAATTTAGATATTGATGCTTTATGGAATTTAAATTTCTAGACATAAATAAACGTGATTTTATATTCTACTGCAAAGAAACTTGAGCTAAATTCTATTCCTCATACCTAGAAATGCAGTCAAACACATTGCCAATCAGCAGATGGATTTATGAGAAAAAGGTGATACAGATCACATTAGAATGTTATACAATATTTTTTTAAATAAAAAGACTGAAATACAAAAATACATGCAGGATATTGAGGTATCACTGTTCCTAATTGTTTGGAAAATCACCAGATTGATTTTCAAGGTGGTTGTACAAGTTTACATTCCCACCAGCAATGGAGGAGGGTTCCTCTATACCACTCCTAATAGGTACATATCCAAAAGATGCTCAAGTACACAACAAGGACATTTGCAAAACCATGTTTAGCAGATTAATTTGTAATAGCCAGAAGCTGGAAAAAACACAGATGGCCCTCAGTTGAGGAATGGATGCAGAAATCGTGGTACATCTACACAATGGAATACTACTCACCTATTAAAAACAAGGAAATCATGAAACTTGCAGACAAATGGTGGGAACTAGAAAAGATCATCCTGAGTGAGGTAGCCCAGGAGCAGAAAGACAAACAGGCTATGTACACACTCATAAGTGTATATTAGACATAGAATATTGGATAAACATATTCTGTGGGTGTTGGGTGTGAAAAAGCCGAGAAAGTTTTGGGAAGTGTAGACCATCAAGGTCAAGAAGGGGAAGGACTAACTTTAAAAAATGGATGAAAAGTTGCATGAATTATGCTAGCTTACAAACAGACATAGGAAGTAACTTCCTAAAAAGAACAGCAATGCTCAGGCTCTAAGATCCACAGTCAATAAATGGGAGCTCATGAAACTGAAAAGCTTCTATAAAGCAAAGGACACTGTCAACAGAACAAGATGATAGCTCATACAACTGGGGAAAGATCTTCACCAAGCCTACATCTTACAGAAGGATAATATCAAGAATATGTAAAAAACTTAAGGAATTAAACACTATAAGCCAAATAATTCAATTAAACATGTTGTGCAGATATCTTGTGCTAGTGGATCAGTAGGATTAACAGTGAAAATGACCATTCTTCCAAAAAAAATCTACAGATTCAAGGCAATTTCCATCAAAATACCAACACAATTCTTTACAGACCTTGATATAAATTCTCAACTTCATATGGAGAAAAAAACAAAACAAAACAAAACAAAACAAAACAGAATTTCCAAAACAATCCTGTGCAACAACAGATCATTTGGAGTTATCACCATCCCTGATCTCAAGCTGTACTACAGAGCAATAGTAATAAATACTGCATAGTATTGGCACAGAAACAGAATGGTGGATCAATGGAACCATACAGAAGACCCAGAAATAAACCCACACACCTATGGATACTTGATTTTTGACAAAAAAGCCAAAACCATTCAATGGAAAAAAAGACAGCACCTTCAACAAATGGTGCTGGTCCAACTGAATGTCCGCATGCATTAAAATGAAAATAGATCCATTTTTATCACCCTGCACAAAACTAAAGTCCACGTGGATCAAAGACCTCAACGTAAAGCCAGATACACTAAATCGGTTAGAAGAAAAAGTATGGAAGAGCCTGGAACTCATTGGCACAGGAGACAACTTTCTGAACAGAACACCAAAAGCACAGGTTCTAATATCAACAATCAATAAATGGTACCACATGAAACTGAAAAGCTTCTGTAAAGCAAAAGATACTGCTGCCAGAACAAAACGACAGCCTACAGACTGGGAAAGGATCTTCAGCAATCCTATATCTGACAGATGGCTGATATCCAGAATATATAAAGAACTAAAGAAGTTAAAAAGGAAGAAATCAAGCAATCTGAATAAAAAAATGGGGTACAGAGCTAAACAGAGAATTCTCAGTAGAGAAATACAGAATGGCAGAGAAACACTTAAAGAAATGCTCAACATCCTTAGCCATCAGAGAGACACAAATCAAAATGACTCTCAGATTTCACCTGACACCAATCAGAATGGCTAAAATCAAAAATTCAAGTGACAACACTTCCTAGAGAGGTTATAGAGAAAGGGGAACCCTGCTCCATTGCTCATGGGAATGTAAACTTGTACAACCACTTCGGAAATCAATCTAGTGCTTTCTCAGACAATTAGGAATACTGCTTCCTCAAGATCCAGCTATACCACTCCTAGGCATATATCCATAAAATGCTCAAGTACACAAGGACAGTTTATCAAACATGTTTGTAGCAGCTTTATTGGTAATAGCCAGAACCTGGAAACAACCCAGATGTCCCTCAATGGAGGAATGGATACAGACACTGTGATACATTTCCACAATGAAATACTACTCAACTATTAAGAACAAGGAAAATATGATATTTGCAGGCAACTGGTGGGATCTAGAAAAGACCATCCTGAGTGAGGTATCCCAGAAGCAGAAAGACACACATGATATATACTCACTTATAAGTGGTTTTTATACTTATAAGACAGGATAAACATACTAAATTCTGTACAGAGATATTCCCTGTTCCCATTACTATGGTACCCACTTAGACACTGAACTGTCATGAGCTACTTCTGTGCAGGGGTTCTAGGTTATCTCCATCAACGGTCTTTGTTTGGAGTATCAGTCTCAGAAAAGACCCCTGTGCCCAGATTTTTGGGTTCTCTTGCTCTGCTTACAGAACTCCTGACCTCTCCAGGACTTACTATTTTCCACTTCTTCCGTAAGATTCCCTGAACTCTGCCCAAAGTTTAGCAATAAGTCTCAGCATGAAGACTTTAGGGACCTACATGTAATATGCTGGGCGAAATGCAGTTACGTGAACTTGAACTCACCAAATTAACATTCTATACTGACACACAGTAAAATTATAAATTCCATATACTTCTCTAATTTACTTAGTCAAAAATCATAAATATAGTCTAAATTTGGTGAGTAAAACTTAAACATGAATTAAATGATAATAAGGACATTTTGAAGTATTGAGGAAAAAATACATATTCTTCCCAAGTTCCCGTGGAAGAAACTATGAAATATCCCGGTTCCAATGGGAATTCAAATAAATTTCTCAACTTAAATACTTGCATAAATAAGCTAAATGTATAATTTTTTTTCATGAAAGGACAGTAACAAATATCTGAACACTAAACCTGTCTTGAGATCATGTACATGAACTAAAAATAACTGAAAGATATTTAGTGTCAATTTTTTATGTCTATATATCACTAGGAACAGAAATCTGCCAAAACAAAATAATTTTAAAATTGAATTTTGACATTGTTCTCATATTGGAATATTTACATAAAACTGCAGGTCAATAATGTGAAGCTCAGATTTGATATGTGAAGAAATCTTGAATATAAATATGATAAAAACATTAATAAATAGCATGTTCACAAAAGCACTTATAAATAGCTCTAATTCTTAGTAGCAGGAAAGTAGAAGAGTGATAGTAGTATCACACAATAGTACATTAAAAATCAGATAAAACTTGTAATGTACTGGTGTCAGGGCAAGGTACAGATATTATTTGCCACAGGAAAGCAAATGTTTCTGTTGACAAAACTTGGAAGCTTGCACTTCCATTGCCGGTTTTCAAGAACCATTGGAGGTGGGAGCAAATGTAGGAGTAACTTTCAGATAAGAGAGGTAATGTGCACAACTTAAAACACTCACACATTTTTCTCTGCAGTCTACTATACTGCGTTTCTTGATGTGACAGTGGTTCAAGTTACACCAAGGAGGCAAGGAAAACACAAAGCACAGGAGATAATGTTTAGGGACAGTTGAGGTAGCACTTACACCGAACAATACCCACATTTGGCCTTTAATTCAGATAAGACATGTTTTGTTCCTGTTTAAACTGCCAGAGATAGTGTGAGATTTTCTCTTATGCATCCTTAATTTGCCATAGTGAATATATACGGGGTAGCCAGTAAGAACAACTTTAATAACTTCCAGTTCTGATTCAGGAAAGCATGTTTATTTTTCAAGTAGCTCCCATTTAATTTGTATATATACATCTATAAATATAGAAAACAAATGTATCAATGACATAAAAAGATAAATTGTATTCATGTATTCTAATGCAATCCATAAAAATGATATTAGATAAATGGATATTATGAAAAAACTGAGCATGGACTTTGAATATTAAACTCTATGAGCAGTGAAAAATAGGAGATGACAAATATACTTCTAATATAAATTTATAGGTGGTTTTTTTTTTGGTGTATATACTTTTTACAAATCATATGCACATTCTTTCCAGGTGATGTAATACAAAGGACTCATCCAGTTTAAAATTTAGCAGGCATAAAAGAAAATAAAGGGTACTCTCATTGCGAGAAGGGTAATAATGCTTCACATGTTTTCTAAGTTATTTAACAATTAGTAAATTCCAAATTCACTGATGATATTGACTGTATTACAAAATTTAACTTTCATCTGTAAATTGTCTTGCTACATAATATGTTTTAGTTTTGATAAGTCATTTTACTCTTCTGAGGCTAGCATGCTTTTCTCTTTCTTAAAAAGGAGGGTTGCTAAAAATCAATTAGCATTTAATTTAATTAGGAATATCTTGAAGCAGAGAGCACAGCCATTATTTCACCCTTTGAAATGTGCTGTCTTCTCCTTTATCAGGTTAATAATTGATGTTGAATGTAAATCTTCCTGTTTCCAAAGGTTGTGCATTAAAATATGATGTATTTAATGGACCATATTACCATAACGTGTTACCATAATACTCAACAATGGTTTCAGTTCCCAAAGTACCATTTAGGTGAGTAATTATAACTTAATGTAAAAGATAATAGAAATTAATTTTTCATTTAAAAAATGATGGTCATGTTTTTTGTTTAATGTAGGTATTTAAAGCATTCACTGTATTTAAAAATCCAACTAAATTTTTACTTTTAGTGGAAATAAAAATTAAAGACATGATTTTATAAGGTTAAAAACCAATTATAAACAACCGTTATGAAATCTCTGGACGTTTTGCCATTTGTGCAGAATAAAATGTTCTCTCCTCAGGCATCATCATCTTCCCAACTATTACAAAAGTGGGACAAGGGGAAGGATTGTGAAATCCTATTATTCCTGCTTTTTTACTTTCTCTTTGATATTAAATTTCAGTTTACTTATTCCCAAAATACAGGTAATAACAACTCCTTCTTAGGTATGAGAATTTCATTATACTTAGCATACTCAGTATTTCTCTGGTATATCAAAAACAGCTGTGTGATCAAAACTCATGTTCCCTGTTTTTAATACAGATGAGAGGAGAATATGATGCTTGTCAGCCTTGATGTTAGTGAAACTGTTTCACGTAAAGAAATGCTGAGAAGTGTTTTCTGTAAGGTTATCCAAGTGCTCTAACTTTTCTCTCAGTTTCTTGCCTTTACCTTTGAACTTCTCAGGAACTAAATTGGGCCTCAAGTGGGCAGCACTGTCTGCCCTGTAACTTGATGTGATCCTCTAGGACAGGTCAGCGTCATGGTGTCCTGATATTGAAACTTTTCTCAAAACCTCTTTTGAGTCACATAGCTTTGTAAACTCTTGTAGGTTACTGAAGCTACATAAGCTGACTTAAAGAAAAATAACGTTGAATTATACAAAAGGAATAAAGGATGACCCCAGCATGCAAGGAATACTGAATCTCATGGAAAGAGTGACAAGTACAAATTTATGAGTGAAAAATATCTCCCTGGCAATAATCAATGAGAATCGGCTGAGAATTGGGTGGAGAAATTCTCCCCAATATTTCTGATATAGTTTAGAAGAATAGCAATTGTGATTTTGTGCCTCATAGAAGGTCACCTCGCCCCTCTAACTTTTATCGAATCCTGTAATGCGAAGGCTTGTGCCCCGCTGCTTGCTGTCATGGAAAACCCCTGCTCACAGACTTTCCCTTTAAAAATCCTGTTCACTCAGACCTCGAGGTTCCACTTCTCTGTTGCTGCATCAGTGAGACTTGGGTCCCAAGTTCGATTTCTCTTGTAATAAAGCTCTCTTGCTATTGAATATATATGTGCTCATTTTTTTTCTGTATTCTTTTCACCATTCTTTCATACATTTTCTTCTATTATTAAAGACAGAGTAGAAACCATCCAGCAGGAGATTGAACCATATGCAGAGACTCAAAGCCATACTCTGGGCAGAGTTCAAGATGCATTTTGGAAGAAGGGGACTATAGAAGGCCCAGAGGCGACAGGAGCTCAACAAGAAGACCAACAAAGCCAAAATAGCTGGGCTCCTGGGCTAATGCAGAGACTGATGCACTCACCAAAGATCATGTATAGAGAGGACCTAGAACCCCTGCTCATATGTAGCTCATAGAAAGCTCAGTTTCCACGTTGGTCCTCTAGAAAGGAGAGAAGAGACAGTGTCTGGCATGAACTTGGTTGCCTGCTCTTTGATCATTTCTCTGTGTTGGGGCAACCTCTCCAGCCCACAGAGGAAGAGGATCCAGGCAGTCCTGATAGGACCTGATACGCTAGGGTCAGAGGGTAGGGGAGGAGGATTTCCTCTGTCAGTGGATTAAGGGAGAATAAGGGAGGAAGAATGAGGGAGAGCAGGACAGGGAGGAGATGAGGGAGGGGGCTACAACCTGGATACAAAGTTAATAAACTGTAAAGTAATCATCATCATCATCATCATCATCATCATCATCATCGCAGTCATAATAAAATATAATGAAAAAAGTAGAATATTTTTAAAGAACTTTAAATCAATAAAGATGCACTTAGCTAATTTCAATTAAATAATAAAATATAACAAATTAGAATTTGTTGTTTTTTTATTCAATTTTCTCATAGATGAGTTTGTACTATGACAGGTTATCCCTGTTGATCTTCCTATCTGCACCTGCCCTTCATGTTTTCCATTACGCAGGAAAAAACAACATCTCAAGAGGAAATATTCTTTATATTAAACTTTTATTTTTACATTTCTGTCTGTCACACATGTGTACAGGTGCCCACAGTAACCAGGAAAGAATGATAGACTCTTTGGATTTGGAGTTGCAGGCTCAGTTGTGAGCTGGTTCTCATTAGCATGAGAACTGAACCCAGGCCCTCTAGAAGAAAGTCAAGCATTCTTAATCACTGACCCATCTTCCTCTTCCCAGGTACCTACTTTTGAAGTTATACTTATTCTATATAATGTTCAAAATACTGTACAAGTTACTAAAAATAAAAAAAAAACATTTGTAGTAGGGAATTTAAATAGATTGATTTGATTAAAAATGTATTTTTGACTTACATAACGACCTGTATATTCTTACAAATATCATTGTATCCAAATTGTAGTTTATTTGAAAAAGTAAAATATTTTAATTACTAAATCTAGTAAGGGAATAATAGATGCACTATTAATTTATAAATAACATAATTATGATAAATAAAAACTAAATGGGGTTTATATATTTCTATGTAGAAAACAAAGTTGTCGCATAACAAGGAAGACAATAAGATTAATGAGAATTTCCAAAGAACACAAATGAAAACATGCCCAAAACAATATGTTAACTTTTAACAGGTGCTCTTATTATTCTTATTAATAAACCACATATTGTTCTGTTTTTATAAAGCAATGCCTGGGTTATTAACAGTAACAATATCACACACTGCATTTTTATTTTCTAGAGTAAATAAAATACAATGACTTTAAGCATGATGTTTTAGAGGAAGTTTATTAACCTGAATGAATAAGAAAAGTCCTAATAGTGATGTAGTTTGAAAGCCTATAATGACAAAGGCAACAGTAGCGTCTATGAAGGTTGCCATGACTTAATGTCTAAGTCAAGGTTCTATTGCTGTGAAAAGACATCATGACCATAGCAACTCTTATAAAAGAAAGCAACTTTTATAAAACTCTTATAAGAGAAAGCATTTAACTGGGGATGATTCACATCTGAGCTTTAGTCATTTATCCTTATGGTAGGGAGCATGGCTGCATTCAGGCAGCTATGGTAGCTGAGAGTTACACATCAGGATGCACAGGCAGGAAAAAAGAACCATGCTGGGCTTAGCCTAGGCTTATGGAACCTCAGCGCCAGCCCTCAGTGACACACTTCCTCCAACAAGGTCACGTTGCCCACAACATGAGCACACCTCCTCATCTTTTAGCCCCACTCAACACAAGAGTCTATGAGGGCTATTCCTGCTCAAACTGGGACATGTACTATTCTCAAGAGGAGCTGAGCAGATAAATACTATCATGTTTATAGTAATATCAATATTGTTATTCTTTTTATTATAATTTTATATGTACATATATTATTTTTATTTTAATTTATTGAAAAAATTAAATGAATTGTATTTATGTCATTTATACTTCTCTCTTCCCTTCCACCAACTCCTTTTGTGTTTATGTGCTTAGCTTCAAATTAATTCATGTAATCTGTTTGAATTTTCATCATGACAAATACATAGACACATAGACTCTAGATGAAAAGATAGATGAGCAGGTTGAGTCTACATAGTGTTACACATGGGAAAACTAATACTTACTCTTTTAGTACCCATAGTTTAACTGCTATTTTTAATATAACAATGAGGTCCTGGGAGATTTCTTTCATCCACATTGACATGTCCAATAGAGTCATTAGGCAGAACTTGTTTATAACACATCATTTTATGATTTGATGGGATTAATTTCCTTGTTATATATAAGATACTGTTTAGCAGCAGAAGTTCTGCACCTCTGGTTCCTACAAAATTTTTGTAACTCCTCTAAAATGTACCTATATATTCACATATATGATTAATATATATTCATATATGTATATATTCATTAAGATATTTTCATATATAATACTCATACATATAATGTGCATATATATTTATTTGTTTACTATATACATATGCACATTATACATAATATTAGAGTTGGGAAACTAATGGTGTTCTCTTCTTGGAATTTTGACAAATTATACATGGGTCTAATATTGTGGAGGTTGACCACGAGCTTGTTACATAGCCTATATTGGCCTTACACGAAAGATCAGGTAGATCCAACTATCAAGGGCATGGATACAAAGAATGTGCCACAATGTGCCTGCTTTCTTATTTCATGAGAGTCAATACTAAAAAAAAAAAAAAAATTCTATTACTTTTTATCTGTAATTTGCACCTGGGCTCAGTAGCCCTCATTTCTTTAACACTTGACATTACAGTAAAACAATTTTATTGTAATGATCATCACACCTGTAGTGAGTTGAAAATACTTTTCTAACTCCCTTGTTTTTGTGTCTCTATTGAAATGTATCATTACATCTTAGCAAT
>REGO01001082.1:267325-279809 GCA_010120015.1 Rhombomys opimus | reverse complement strand
TAGTCTTAAACGTAACCCTAGCCCTAGCCCTAACCCTAACCCTAGCCCTAGACCAAACCCTAACCCTAGCCTTAGCCCACACCCTAGCCCTAACCTTAACCCTAGCCTTAGACTTAACCCTAACCCTAAACCTAACACTAAATCCAACCCAAACCCTAGCCCTTACACTAACCGTAGCACTAGCACAAGGCTAAACCTACCCTTACACCTAACACTAGCCCTAACCTAAACCTAGCCCCAGCCCTAAACCTAAACCTAGCCTTAGACCTAACGCTATCCCTAAACCTAACTTTAGCCCTAGCCCTAACCCTAGCCCTAACCCTAATTCTAACCCTAATCCTAACCCTGACCCTAACCCTAACCCAAACCTACCCCTGGCCCTAGCCCTAACCATAACCCTAACCCTAGCCCTAACATTAACCCTACCCTAGTCCTAAACCTAACAGTAACCGTAGCCCCACACCTTCCCTTAACCCTAACACTAGGCCTAAACCTAATCCTAGCCCTAACCCTAATCCTAGCCCTAGCCCTAACCCTAACCCTAACCTTAGGCCTAGCCCTAACCCTAAACCTAACACTGACCCTAGCCCTAGCCCTAAACTTAACCCTTGCCTTAGCCCACACCCTAGCCCTAACCTTAACACTAGCCCTAAACGTAGACCTAGCACTAACCCTAACCCTTGCCCTTATACTAACCATAACACTAGTCTGAGCCCTAACACTAACCCTAGCGCTACACCAAACCCTAACCCTAGCCTTAGCCCACACCCTAGCCCAAACGTTAACCCTAGAGTAGCCCTAACCCTAAACCTAACACTAAACCCAACCCACACCTTAGCCCTAAACCTCACCCTAACCCTAATCCTAACCCTCACCCTAGACCTAACCCTAGCCCTAGCCCTAAGCCAAACCCTAGTCTTAGACCTAACCCTAGCCCTAACATTAGCCCTAGCCCTAACCCTAGCCCTAGCCCTAGCCCTAACGCTAACCCTAAACCTAACCCTAGCCCAAGCCCTTACCTTAAACCTAATCCTAGGCCTAACCTTAATCCTAGCCCTAACCCTAGCTCTAACCCTAACCCTAACCCTAACCCTAGCCCTAGCCCTAGCCCTAACGCTAACCCTAAACCTAACCCTAGCCCAAGCCCTTACCTTTAACCTAATCCTAGGCCTAACCTTAATCCTAGCCCTAACCCTAGCTCTAACCCTAACCCTAGCATTAACCCTAACCCTAACCCTAACCCTAACCCTAAACCTAACCCTAACACTAATGCTAAACTTAACCCTAGCCCAAAACCTTAACTTAAACCTAATCCTAGGCCTAACCATAATCCTAGCCATAACCCTAGCCCTAACCCTAACCCTAGCCCTAACCTTAGCCTTGGCCCTAACCCTAAACCTAGCCATAAACCCAGATCTAACGCTAGCCCTAACCCTAACCCCAACCCTAGCCCTAGCCCTACCCCTAACCCTAGCCCTAGCCCTAGCCCTAGTCCTAACCCTAACCCTAGCCCTGGCACTAGCCCTAACCCTAACGCTAACCCTAACTCTAACCCTAATCCTAACCCTAGACCTAGCACTAACCCTAACCCTAGCCCTTATACTAATCTAACACTAGTCTGAGCTCTAACCCTAAACCTAACCCTAACCCTAGCCCGAAACCTAGCCCTAACACTAACCTTAGTCTTAGTCCTAACCCTAACCCTAATCTGACCCTAAACCTAACCTAACCTTAACCCCTAACCCTAAACCTAACAATAACCGCTAATTTTGACCTTAACCCCTAACCTTACCCCTAAGCCTCACCGTAACTCAAACCCTAACCCTAACATCTATCCCTAACACTAAACCTAACACTAAACTAATCCTAACACTAAGCTAATACTAATCCTAACCCTAACCCTAATCCCCAACCCTAACCCCAAACACAAAGCTAACTGTTGGTGGTGGTGATTTATATTTACTAATCATTATCTTTTATTTAAGCTTGCTGTTACTCCTAAACAGTTGTATAATCAATTCACCACACAGAGACTGGGATTATTTAGTTAACCTTGAACACAATGCTGGGCAATACTTACTCCCTTCAAACCTCCAAGCCCTCAAAGTTTCCTAACATAAAGATTTCCCTCATTATACTTCCTTTTAGTGATATCTTAGGTCTAGTCCATCTCTCCACCTTGTTACCATATCTCTCCTCCAGCTCTGCTGCAAGCTCTCCTTGCCCTTTCTCCTCCCCACTCATTTTTGCCCTCTGGCTCCAACCAGTGATATATCGCACTCTACAGCACAGAAATAAGGTACCATCAAAGAAACAGAAACACAAAGCACTACGTTGTGAACTAAATCACATGTGTGTCGCTTGATTAATTAGGAATACAGGAAACCTGAAAAGTGATATCTCGAACTGTACAGCACAGAAACAAGTTTCCAACGAAAGAACAGAAACGCAAAGCACAATGTAGTAAACTAATTAACATACGTGCCTCCCGCTCAATTAGGATAACATGAAAACTAAAAAGTGATATATCGAACTCTACAGCACAGAAACAAGTTACCATCAAATGAAAAGAAAGGCAAAGCAATACGTTGGGAACTAAATCACATGTATGTCGCTTGCTCAATTAGGAATACAGGAAAACTGAAAACTGATATATCGCACTCTACAGCACAGAAACAAGTTTCCAACGAAAGAACAGAATTGAAAAGCACAAAGTTGTAAACTAATTAACATGTGTTTCGCTTGCTCAATTAGGAATACAGGAAAACTGAAAAGTGATACCTCACACTGTACGGCACATAAACAAGTTTCCAACAAAAGAACTGAAACCGTAGCACAAATTTATAAACTAAATCATAAGTGTGTCACCCGCTCACTTAGGATAACAGGAGAACTGAAAGTGATACATCGCAACCTACAGCACAGAAAAAAGTTACCATCAAAAGAACAGAAAGGAAAAGCAGAAAGTTGTAAACTAATTCACAAATGTGTCGCCTGCTCAATTAGGATAACAGGAAAACGGAAAAGTGATATATCAGTCTCTACAGCACAGAAACAAGCTTCGAACAAAAGAACAGAAACGCAAAACTGTAAAGTAAATCACATTTGTGTCGCTCGCTGAAATAGGAATACAGGAAAACTGAAAAGTGATATCTTGCACTGTACAGCACAGAAATAATTTCCCACGAATGAACACAAACACAAAGCTCTATGTTGTAAAGTAAAACTAAATCACATTGGTGTCGCTTGCTCAATTAGGATAACAGGAAAACTGAAAAGTGATATACCTTGTAAACTAATTCACATGTGTTTTGCTCACAGAATTTGGAATACAGGAAAACTGAAAAGTGATATATCACACTCTACACCACAGAAACAAGTTTCCAATGAAAGAACAGAATCGAAAACACAACGTTGTAAACTAATTCACATACGTGTCGACTGCTCAATTAGGAATACAGGAAAACTGAAAAATGATATCTCACACTGTACAGCACAGAAATAAGTTTCCAACGAAAGAACAGAATCAAAAAGCACAACGTTGTAAACTAATTCACATATGTGTCGTCGGCTCTATTTGGATAACAAGAAAGGTGAAAAGTGATATATCGCAACCTACAGCACAGAAACAAATTATCATCAAATGAACAGAAACACAAAGCACTACGTTGGGAACTAAATCACATGTGTGTTGCTCGATCAATTAGAAATACAGGAAAACTGAAAAGTGATATCTTGCACTATACAGCACAGAAACAAGTTTCCAATGAAAGAACAGAAACCCAATGGACAACGTGGTAAACTAATTCACATATGTGTCGCCCGCTCAGTTAGGATAACAGGAAAACTGAAAAGAGACATAGCGTACTCTACAGCA
Organism: Rhombomys opimus; assembly: GCA_010120015.1. Classification (NCBI taxonomy): domain Eukaryota; kingdom Metazoa; phylum Chordata; class Mammalia; order Rodentia; family Muridae; genus Rhombomys; species Rhombomys opimus. The sequence continues at coordinate 275,932 of REGO01001082.1, read as the reverse complement.
CAGAAACAATTTTACAAAAAAAGAACAGAAACACAAAGCACTAGGTTGTAAACTAAATCACATGTGTGTCGCCCGCTTAATTACGATTACAGAAAAACTGAAAAGTGATATATCGAACTCTACAACACAGAAACAAGTTTCCAAAAAGAACAGAAACGCAAAGCAAAACATTGTAAACTAAATCACATGTGTGTCGCTCGCTAAATTAGGAATACAGGGAATCTGAAAAGTGATATGTCGAACTCTACAACACAGAAACAAGTTTCAAACAAAAGAACAGAAACGAAAAGCATAACGTTATAAGCTAATTCATATACGTTTCGCTCAATTAGGATAACACGAAAACTGAAAAGTGATATATCGCACTCTACAGCACAGAAATAAGATACCATCAAAGAACAGAAACGCAAAGCACTAAGTTGTGAACTAAATCACATGTGGTCACTCAATCAGTTAGGAATACAGAAAACTGAAAAGTGATATCTCGCACTGTACAGCACGGAAACAAGTTTTCAACCTGAGAACAGGAACGCAAAACACAAAGTTGTAAACTAATTCACATTCGTTTCAACCGCTCAATTAGAATAACAGGAACACTAAAAAGTGTTATATTGCACTCTACAGCACAGAAAAGGGTTTCCAACAAAAGAATGGAAACACAAAAAACAATGTTTGAAACTAAATCGCATGTGTGTCACTCGCTGAATTAGGAATACAGGAAAACTGAAAAGTGATATATCGCACTCTACAGCACAGAAACAAGTTTACAAAAAAAGAAAAGAAACGCAAAGCACAATATTTGAAAGAAAATCACATGTTTGCCGCTCGATCAATTAGGAATACAGGAAAACTGAAAAGTGATACCTCACACTGTACGGCACATAAACAAGTTTCCAACAAAAGAACTGAAACCATAGCACAAAGTTATAAACTAAATCATAAGTGTGTTGCCCACTCAATTAGGATAACGGGAAAACTGAAAAGTGATATATTGCATTCTACAGCACAGAAAAGGGTTTCCAACAAAAGAACAGAAACACAAACAACAAAGTTTGAAAAAAAATCACGTATGCCGCTCGCTCAATTAGGAATACAGGAAAACTGAAAAGTGATATCTCATACTATATGGCACAGAGAAAAGTTTCCAACAAAAGAACTGAAACCATAGCACAACGTATAAACTAAATCACATGTGTGTCGCCCGCTCAATTAGGAATACAGGAAAACTGAAAAGTGATATATCGAACTCTACAGCACAGAAACAAGTTACCATCAAATGAAAAAAAAGGCAAAGCACTACGTAGGGAACTAAATCACATGTGTGTCGCTCGCTCAATTAGGAATACAGGAAAACTGAAAAGTGATATATCGAACTCTATAGCACAGAAACAAGTTTTCAACGAAAGACAGAAACGCAAAGCACAACTTTGTAAACTAAATCATATGTGTCGCCTGCTCAATTAGAATAGCAGGAAAACTGAAAAGTGATATATCACATTCTACAGCACAAAAACAAGTTTCCAATGAAAGAACAGAATTGAAAAGCACAACGTTGTAAACTAATTCACATATGTGTAGCCCGCTCAATTAGGAATACAGGAAAATAGAAAAGTTATATCTCACACTGTACAGCACAGACACAAGTTTCAAACAAAAGAACAGAAACGGAAAGGAAAGCACAAAGTTGTAAACTAATTCACATACATGTTGCCCGCTCAACTAGGATGACACGAAAACTGAAAAGTGATATATCGAACTCTACAACACAGAAACAAGTTTCCAACAAAAGAAGAGAAACGCAAAGCACCACATTGTAAACTAATTCACATACATGTCTTCTGCTCAATTAGGATAACAAGAAAGCTGAAAAGTGATATAGCACACTCTACAGCAAAGAAACAAGTTACCATCAAAAGAATAGAAACGCAAAGCACTACGTTGTAAACTAATTCACATGTGTGTCGCTCACTCATTTAGGAATACAGGAACACTGAAAAGTGATATAGTGCACTCTACAGCACACAAACAACTTACCATCAAAAGAATAGAATGGCAAAGGAATACATTGTATACTAAATCACATGTGTATCAATCGTTCAATTAGGAATACAGGAAAACTGAAGAGTGGTATCTTGCACTATTTGGCACAGAAACAAGTTTCCAACCAAAGAAGAGAAATGCAAAGCACTATGTTGCGAACTAAATCACATATGTGTCTCTCGCTCAATTAGGAATACAGGAAAACTGAAAAGTGATATCTCGCACTATATGGCACAGAAACAAGTTTCCAACAAAGAAGAGAAATGGAAACTACAAAGCTGTAAGCTAATTCAAATACGTGTCACCCGCTCAATTAGGATAACAGGAAAAGTGAAAAGTGATATCTTGCACTGTACAGCACAGAAACAAGATTCCAACGACAGAACAGAAAAGCCAAGCCCTACGTTGTAAAATAATTCACATATGTGTCGCCCACTCAATAAGGATAATAAGAAAACTGAAAAGTGATATATTGCATCTAGAGCACAGAAACAAGTTACCATCAAAGGAACAGAAACGGAAAGCACTAAGTTGTGAACTAAATCACATGTGTGTTGCTCACTCAACTGGGAATTCAGGAAAACTGAAAAGTGATATATCGCACTCTACAGCACAGAAACAAGTTTCCAACAAAAGAATAGAAACACGAAGCGCGATGTTTGAAATTAAATCACATGTGTGCCGCTTCCTCAATTAGAAATACAGGAAAACTGAAAAGTGATATCTTGCACTGTACAGCACAGAAGCAAGTTTCCAACTAAAGAACCAAAACGCAAAGCACTAAGTTGTAAACTAAATCATATTTGTGTCGCATACTCAATTAGAAATTGAGAAAGCCCTAGCCCTAATGCTAGACATAACTCTAACCCTAAACCTAAACCTAACACTAGCCCTACCCCAAACCGAAACCATAACCCTAGCCCTAACCCTAGCCCTAACCCTAACCTTACTTTAGCCTTAGCCCTAACCCTAGCCTTAGACCTAACTCTAGTCCTAACCCTAACCCTAGCTCTAAAACTAACCCTAGCCCTAACCCTAGTCCTAGCCCTGACCCCAACTAACTCTAAACCTAACAATAATCTTAATCGTAATCCTAACCCTAACCCTAGTCCCAGCCCTGACCCTAGCCCTAACCCTAAACCTAATACTAACCCTATACCTAACCCTAACCCTACCCTAAACCTAACCCTGATCCTAAACCTAACCCAACCCTAACCCTAGCCCTAGACCTAACGCTAAACCTTGCCATAACCCTAACCCTAAACCTAACCATAGCCGTAAACCCAATGCCAAACCTAACCCTAGACCTAGCCCTAACCCTAACCCTAGCTTTATTCTAGCCCTAAACCTAACCCTAACACTAGCCCTAGACTTAGCAGTAGACCTAACGCTAACCCGAAATCTAGACCTAGCCCTAACCCTAACCCTAGCTTTAGCCCTAAACCTAACCCTACCCCTAACCCTAGACCTAGGCCTACCCCTCCCCTAGCCCTAGCCCTAACCCTAACACTAACCTTGACCTAAATTTAACCCTAGCCCTAGTCCTAACCCTAATCCCAAGCCCTAAAACTAAAATTAAACCTAACCCTAAACCTAGCCCTAACCCTAGACATAACCTAGTATTAGCCCTAAACTTAACCCTAGCCCTAACCCTAGACCTAGGCCTACCCTTAGCCCTGGCCCTGGCACTAGATAACCCCTAACCCTAAACCTAGTCCTAGACCTATTCCTAAACCTAGCCTTAACCCTAACCCTAACCCTAAACCTAACCCTAGCCCTAACCCTATACCTAGCCTTAGACAACACCCTAGCGCTAAACTTAACCCTAGCCTTAGCTCTAAACCTAAACCTAGACCTAACCCTAACCCTAGCCCTAACCCTAACACTAAACCTAACCATAACCCTAGCCCTAACCCTAGCCCTAAACCTGGCCCCACACCTTACCTTAACGCTAACCCTAACCCTAACCCTACCCCTAACCCTAGCTCTATCCCAAAACCTAATGCAAAAGCTAACCCTAGCCCTATCCCTAAACCTAACCCTATCCCTAAACCTAACCCTATCCCTAAACCTAAACCTAACCCAATCCCTAGCCCTAGCCCTAAAACTAACCTAAACCCTAGCCCTAGACCTAACACTAAACCTAACCCTAACCTAACCCTAACCCTAACCCTAGACATAACTCTAATCCTAGCCCTAGGCCTAACCCGAACCCTAGGCTTAGACCTAACCATAGGAATAACCCTAACCTTAGCCTTAGCCCTAAACCTAAGCCTAACCCTAAACTTAGCCTTAGCCCTAACCCTAGGCCTAACCCTAACCCAAGCGCTAAGACCTAGTCCAAGACCTAAGGCTAATGCTAAACCGAGCCCTATCCCAAAACCTAACACAAGCTCTAACCCTAACCCTAGCGCTAGCCCTAACCTAACACTACCCTAACCCTAACCTTAGAACAAGACTTAACCTTAACCCTAACCCTAACCCTAACCTAACCTTAACCCTACCCCTAACACTAACCCTAATCCTAACTCTAATCCTAAACCTAGCCCTAACCTGAATACCAAACCTAAACCTACCCAATCCCTAACCGTAATCCAAGCCCTAGGCCTAACCCTACCTTAGCCCTATCCCTAGTCCTAACCCTAAACCTAGCCCTAAACCTAACCCTAAACCTAGCCCTAACCCTAACCCCAACCCTAACCCTACCCCTAGACCTAGACATAACCCTAACCCTAGCCCTAAGCATAGCCATAACCCTGACCCTAGCCCTAATCCTACCCCTAGCCCTAACCCTAACCCTAGCCTTAGACCTAACCCGAGCCCCAGCCCTAACCCTAACCCTAGCCTTAGCCAACACCCTAGCCCTAACCTTAACCCTAGCCTTAGACCTAACCCTAGCCCTAGCCCTAACCCTAACCCTAACACTAGCCCCAGCCCTAACCGTAACCCTAGCCCTAGCCCTAAAACTAGCCCTAGCCCTAACCCTAACCCTAACACTAGCCCCAGCCCTAAACGTAACCCTAGCCTTAGCCCACACCCTAGCCCTAAGCTTAACCCTAGCCCTAGCCCTAACCCTAACCCTAGCCTTAAAACACACCCTAGACCTAATCTTAACCCTAGAATTAGCCCTAACCCTAACCCTAAACCTAACCCTAGCCCTAACTCTAACATTAGCCCTAGCCCTTACCCTAACACTAGCCCAAACCCTAAACCCTAAACTTAACCCTAACCCTAAACCTAACCCTACCCCTAGCCCTAACCCCAACCATAACCCTAACCCTAAACCTAACCCTAGGCATAACCCTAGACCTAGCCTAGCCCTAACCTTAACCCTAGCCTTAGACCTAACCCTAGCCCTAAACTTAACTCTATCCCTAGCCCTAGCCCTAACACTAACCCTAAACTTAGCCCACACCCTAGCCTTGACTTAACCCTAGCCTTAGCCCTAATCCTAACCCCAAATCTAACAAAAACCCTAGCCCTAACCCTAACCTTAGCCTTAGCCCTAAACCTAGCACAAAACCTAACCCTAAACATAACCCTAAACCTAGACCTAGCCTTCAGACCTAACACTAACACTAATGCTAGCACTATCACTAACCATAACACTAGACCTAGCCCTAGCCCTAGCCCTAGACCTAACCCTAAACCTAAACTTAGCCTTAACCTTAATCCTAAACCTTAATCTAACACTAGCCTTAACCCTAACCTTAGCCCTAGACCTAACCCTAATGCTCACACTAACCCAAAACCTAACCCAAACCATAAACCTAAACCTAAACCTAACCCTAAACCTAACCCTAACCCTAGCCCTAAAGCAACCCTAATCTTAACCTTAGCCTTAGCCCTAACCCTAGACCAAACCCTAACCCTAACCTTAAGCATAAACCTAGACCTAGCCAGAGACATAAAGCTAACCCTAACCCTAGAAATAGCCCTAACCCTAACCCTAGCCTTAACACTAAACCTAACTCTAGCCTTACCCTAACCCTAAAAATAACCCTAACACTAGCCCTAAACCTAGCCCTAACCCTAACCCACACCCTAACTCTAACCCTAACCCTAACCCTAACGCTAGCCCTAGCCCTAGCAGAAGACCTAATGCTAACCCTAACCCTAGACCTAGCAGTAACCCTAACCCTAGCCTTAGGCGTAACCCTAATCCTAGCCCTAAACCTAGACTTAGGCCGACCCTTAGCCCTAGCCCTAGCCCTAGCCCTAAACATAACCCTAGCCCTAACCTTAAACGTAGCCCTAAACCTAACCCTAGCCCTAGCCCTAACCCTGACCCTAACGCTAGCCCTAACCCAGACTCTAGCCCTAGACCTAGCCCTAAACCTAACTCTAGTTATAGCCATAATCCTAACCGTAACCCTAACCCTAACCCTAAACTTAGACTTAGCCCTAACTCTAGCCCTAACCTTAACCCTAGCACTAGCCCTAAAATTAACCCTAAACCTAGCCCAACCCCTTACCTTAACCTTAACCCTAGGCCTAATCCTAATTCAAGCCCGAACCCTAATCTTAGACCTAACTTTAGCCCTAAACTAATTCTAGCCCTAGCCCTAAACCGGACGCTTGCCTTAGACGTAATCCTACCATAACCTTAACCTTAGCCCTAGCCCTAACCCTAACCCTAACCCTAGCCCTAGCCCTAACCCTAACCCTAACCCTAACCCTGACCCTAAACCAAACTCTGAACCTAAACCTAGCCCTAGCCTTAACCCTAACCTTAACCCTAGCCCTAGCCCTAACCCTAACTTTAGCCCTCAACCTAACCCTAGCCCTAACTGTAAACCTGACACTAACCATTGCCCTAGCCCAAGACCTAATGCAAACTCTATCCCTATCCTTAACCCTAAACCTAGCACTAACCCTAACACTAGCCCTAACTCTGACACTACCCTAACCCTAACCCTAGCTGTAGAGCTAACCCTAACCCTAGCCCTTAACCTAACCCTATTTCTAACCCTAACCCTAGCCCTAGCCTTAACCCTAACTCTAGCCCTAACCCTAACCCTAGCCCTAGACCTAAAACTAAACCTAGCCCTAAACCTAACCCTAAACCTAACCCGAACCCTAGCCCTAACTCTGACTCTGGCCCTAGCCCTAGCCCTAACCCTAACACTAGCCTTAGACCTAATCCTAGCCCTAACTGTAACAATAGCCCTAGACCTAACCCTAACGCTAGCCCTACCCATTACCTTGACCCTTACCCTAAACCTAACACTAACTCTAGCCATTAACTTAACCCTAACCCTATACCTAATCCTAACCCTGACCCTAGACCTAAACGTATACTTAAGCCTAACCTTAGACTTAGCCTTAGCCCTAATCCTAGCCCTAACCCTAAACCCTAGCCCTAACCCTAAACCTAACCCTACACCTAACCTTAACCCTAAATCTAAGCCTAGCCCTAAACCTAGCCTAAGCCTTAGCCCTAACCCTAGCCCTAACCCGAACCCTAACCATAACTCTAGCCCTAACCCTACCCCTAACACTAACCCTAGCCCTATCCATAACACTAGCCCTAACCCTAACCCTAGACCGAGACCTAACCCTAACCCTAGCCAGAACCATAAACCTAACCCTAACCCTAAACCTAACCCAAGCCCTAATCCTAGCCCTAATCCTAAACCTAGCCCTAACCCTAAACCTAGCCCTAAACCTAGCATTAGCCCTAATCCTACTCCTAAACCTAACCCTAGCCCTAATCTAACACTAAACCTAACCCTAATAATAACCGTAAACCTAACCCTAAACCTAACCCTAACCCTAATCCTATTCCTAGCCCTAACCCTAAACCTAACCCTAACCCTAGCCCTAACCCTAGCCCTAACCCTAACCTTGGCCTTAGCCCTAACCCAAACCCTAACCCTAGCCCTAATGCTAGAACTAACCCTAACCCTAACCCTAGCCCTAACCCTAACACTAGCCCTAACCCTGAACCTAGCACTAGACCTTACACTAACCCTAGCCCTAAACCTACCCCTAAACCTAACCAGTACCGTAGCCCTAACCCTGACTGTAGCCCTAGCCCTAGCCCTAGCCCTAGACCTAATGCTAAACCTAACATTAGACCTAGACCTAAACCTAACCCTAGCCTAAGTCCTAACCCTAAAACTAGCCTTTCCCTAGCCCCAAACCTAACTCTAACACTAGCCCTAATCCTAACCCTCACATTAATCCTAACCCTAGACCTAGCCCTAAACCTAACCCTAGCCTTAGCCCTAAACCTAACCCTACTCCTAACCGTAGAACTAGGCCAGCCCCTAGCCCTAGCCCTAGCCCCAAACCTAACCCTATCGCTAATCCTAAAACTAGCCCTAACCCGAATTCTAACCCTAAACCTAGCCCTAACCCTAAACCTAACCCTAGCCCTAACCCTAGCCTTAGCCCAAACCCTAGACCTAACACTAACCCTAGCCCTAAACCTAACCCTAACCCTAATCTAACGCTAAACCTAACCCTAATCCTAACCCTAACCCTAACAGTAACCCTAACACTAACCATAGTCCTAGCTCTAAACCTAACCTTAACCCTAAACCTAACCCTACACATAACCCT